>JAXBDA010003332.1:0-15828 GCA_036023075.1 Gaultheria prostrata | reverse complement strand
CATAATTATAGCACTTGCTAACCAAGCAAAATCCTAAAGGAAAGTTGTCAGCTTTTCCAGAAAAACAGAAGGTATGGGTCACTAGCGTAATTCTACCACAAACAAAAAGAACCCATTGCATAAAAAAGAGAAAATGTTATGTGCAAGGAAGCTTACACCAAACCATACAGAATGTGAATGTTTTTTTAAAAAACGTGTTTGCATGATTCAGTGTAACATTCCTTGCGCATAGCATTTATGAAAAAAGAGAGACTGTTTACAGATGTCCTTCCTGTACTTCCAATTTTAGCGGCACCAGAAAACAACAAAGCCAGTCCTGACTTTTCGAGTGCTAAAGCAAAAATGAAAACATTTTCGTTGGACTTACTAGGGGTTTCATAGTAGGAGGGTCTCTTCAAATTATTCATTGGACCTAAAGCGGCTGCAACTCGAGCGGGTAGGGCCGGGTCGGGTTTTTACACAGAGCAACTTTCCAAAAAGTTGCAACAGTTCATCCAAATGTAGTAGATTCAATAAATTTTGGAAATTTGATACTTGTACCAAACAAGATAACAAAGGACACGTGTTCCAACCCTTATGGAAAACTTAATTGCACCTTTTATATATGGACCATTACATACATACCTGTATATGTATATGCACCGACAGTTTTTTAATCGTAATTAGAGAAAAACTAGTGACAAATCAGAAAGTCCAAGTACACAGAATGGGTATCCAGTTTCACTTCTGGACCGTTCAATTTTAAATTCTAGGTACTTATTTTGTGTACGTAGCAGAGCTCGTGACAAATTTACTACTCCCTCCGTCAATTTTAGAGTGTGTGCATTTCTATTTTGGGTTGTCCATTAATAAGTGTGTGTTTTGAAAAGTTAATGGGTATATTTTCTATTTCGCCCTTAAAAATAGATTCCTTTTTAAAAAGTTATTAGGTATTATTATATTGATAAGGGTAAGTAATGGAAAGTTGATGTGAGAGAAAAATAGTTGGAATTTTCAGATAACACATTTAAAAAAGCACGAAGGGAGTAGTAAATAAGGACCGACGGTCTCATAATGCAACAAATGTAAAGTAAATCAAGTTAATCGAATTCGTAAGCACTTTAGGAAAATTTAACGTACCCAAAACACTTTTGAATAGCAATTTTGTTCTACCACGAAATTGTCGGTGATAATTCAACCAACTTGATTTTTTTGCACTAGTAAAATGTTCAACGAACTTCATGACATGAACGGTTCAGATTATGATGATTTATCTCGAAAGGTCCGCTAAAATAAGGGCGTGTTTGGGTGGATTTAGGAGGAGGGATTTTACCGAACTTCCAACGGGTCTGAACGAGGGCGAGTTCGGGGTTGTGGGCGAGGAAAGGGATAGTCCGGCAGAGGAAATCGGATTCAGGTTGGAAATCCGCGTCGAAAATGGCGACGTAATCGCAACGCTTCACATAATCTCGCTTCATGCCTTCTTTCAGAGCCCCTGCTTTGTACCCGTTTCGATTGTCTCTGATTTCGTATTTTATATTTATCCCTTTATTTGCCCATCTCTGGCATTCCAATTCCACCATATCCTACAAACAAGAGATAGGCCGTGTTTGGATGAGAAAATAAATAATCACAAAAAAGTAACATTTCAGTGCCATGCTTTGCCTACTACTAATTCATTAGACATGATCACCAATCATTACTGATCTTCAATTTGTGGTTTTTTCAATTCGCTAAAATCTTACTGTACCCAGAAAATACTTGAAAGTACTTTTCAACCATTGATATCAGGTAGTTCGATGACTGAAAATGCAGCCAAACACGAAAACAGACAATTTTTGGTACGAAGGATTTTGGGAAGTAAATTGAACAAAATGGGTACTACCAAGAGAAAATTTTCAATGCCACTGAAAATGGCAGAGCACAGACCTGAATTATACATTTGGGTGGAGTCTACGCACTCAACCTGGACCTCACGCATTTGGGTATGAGTAGTTTTCCACGGTGGTTAAGCACGAAGCTGAACCCCAAAAATGCGTGGGGTCACCCCGAGTGTGTAGACTTCACCCAAATGTGTAGTTTAGGTTCGTGCTCAACCTGCCCCTGAAAACTACAAGGACAACTGGGAAAGAAGATACACCAACAGAGAGGCTCTGTTTGGGTGATAAAAAATAACATTGCTGGAGATTAAAGTGAGAAGCAATGATAAAGCTTTGATTTTTTTGAAAAATTGAAGAAATGGGTTTTGACGAGGATGGAGGTTTTGAACTGGGTTTTACACGGTTTTGAGAAAAATAAAAATAAAATAAAATAATCCTTTTTTTTTTTTACCTTGATAATGGGGTCGGTTGAATCGTCCAGGACTTGAATTATGATTCTATCAGAAGGCCAAGAAAGCCCGCATGCAGCTCCAATTGATAGTTGATACACCTGTACGCATTTATGCACACAATTAACAGCCACAGAAAAAAAAAAAAGGGCAGGGGAATGAGAGGCAATGGTAGAGAGAGAAGAGAGGAGAGAGAGACCTCTTTTTCATTGTACATTGGAATTTGAACAAGAACCATTGGATAAGCTGAATTTCCAAACTCAAGATCGTCCTTCAATGGCTCAAATTTGTACCTTTTCTCTGGTTTTTGTCCGAAAAGCTTCACGAGGGTGATCACAACGGCCATGTAGACCCTTTCAATGAACAGCATTAGGGACATTATCAAACACAAGAAAACAGAGAGTTTCAGAAGAGGGACGATCAATGGAGCTCTGATCTGGTCCCAAATCAGCTTAATTTGCTGCGTAATGTCGTCTCTAGCACCGGAAAAGGCGTCGGGAATTATCGTCGTCGATGAAAGACTATCCATTTTCGTGTATTCTTCGGTGTTGAGGACACGAAAAAACAGAGCAAAACAGAGGTTTTTAATGGAACCCAACAAGATCTGTTTGTATATTTATAGGCTTTCTTTTGGGAAAAAGAGAAAAGAATAAATCTTTTCGGATTTTGCTTATGGGTGAAGCAAGAAAATAGAGGTTCGGATCTATAGCTTAAGAATCTAGACAGAAACAGAGGATTTTGCAAAGATAAAACCTAAGAATGTAAAGGTTTAAGTGCGAAAAATCTCACACAATGCCCTGTGATGTTGTTTTTGCAGGAAAACACAAGTGTGTGAATTATGAAAGCCCTTTGCTTCTGTAATCAAATGTGAATGCGTAAAGAGAGAGAGAGAGAGAGAGAGAGAGAGAGAGAGAAATGGGGGAAATGTGCTTTGATGTGAGAGGGAAAGGGGTGAGAATTTGGTTTCTGGTTATTGGGTTTTTTTGTTTCTCTCTCCTCTCACTTTTCTATTTGTTCGAGAGAGAGAGAGAGAGCCACATAAACACAACCTGTTGCAACAAGAAGTGTGAGGCTGATATATATATATATATACAAAAATAACGTAGTACTCCCTCCGTCCTGATTTATTGGTCTGTTCTGGTGATTTCAAAATTTTTTTTATTACTTTTTGTGTATTTTTTTCATACTTTACTCTTTAACTTTTGGAAATGGATAAATATTTTCGGATTTGAAAACGTACGTTTGTGGACCAACAAATCCGGATGGAGGGAGTATTAAATTAGGTGACAAGTGACAGCCCATCCGTTCGCCGGCGGCCACTGCCGTCTTACACCGGCGGCGATGTTTGGCTTTTTATGTAGGAGTATTATCATTTGTGGACACACGCTGGCTGGCTGGATTGTCTAGGTGTAGAAGCGTATTTAGGGTATTTAACAGGTTAATATACCCTGTAATTTCCAATTTAGCTGTAGTCCTTAAAACAAACGGTCATTGCTTTATTAATTACTAAAGGATTTCGAGAAAATACTAAAGAGATTTTTCTGGTTTTCCGATATTTCTGATGGTAAGGGCGAGCACGTGATGTGGTCTGATTTTGTTCTGGAATGCATTCACGGAAATACCTTCACACTTTATACAGAAGTCAGTAGTTGTAGCCTAATTTTGCTCCTGCACCTAGTGCATCATCCATTATTTAAGTATCTTCATATATTTTCCCTCTATTTTACCTTTGTGGAAATGAATAGTGATGCGAATAATACTTTCTAGCAAATTTTTTTCCTTTTCAATTTGAATTATAAATTGTAGATTTTTAAATCAAGGTCGGAATAATTGTTAATCTGTGGAGTGTTTAGAAAATATGTGCATAATAGATTTTGCGACAGTATAGTATTTGGGAATAATCATCAAAATATATTACGATGAAGTTTTTTTTTACCCAAAGTGCAAAAGTACGATTTATTAAATTGTGCCTTCAAATACTCCTGAGGAAGAGCAACTCCAACCCAAAAAAGGGGGACGCTGCTGTGGAGCCATTGCATGATACCGTGTTGTGTACTTTCAGGTCGTTCGTTGCCTGGATGGACAGTCCATATTTCATCTCGATTCCTTCGCATCCTAACCATTCATTTTTGTGCGATACGAGATGAAAACTGGGTCGTCCATCCAGGCAACAGACTGCCCGGATGTGCACAACACGGTGCCATGAGGTGGCTGCACAATAGCAACCCCGCTTCCCCCGACCTCTATTTCACATTTTCCCTCTATTTCATCTTTATGAAGATGATCAGTGACACAAAGTTTCTCATCAACCCTCTAAATACATAGGGTGGATGAGGGTAAAAATGTGCTTGTGCTCTACTATTTCATCTTTATAAAGGTGAAATAGAGGTTAAAAATGTCAAATAAATTATTCAAAAAGTAGATTGGAGATATGGAGGACAGGTTGGAGATGCTATTAAAGCAAATCCAATGCAGGGTGGAAAATCAGTTCTATAGTTATATTTATAATGGAACCAGAATTTGCAATTGAATGATCCAATGCATAGCCAAATTCAGATGGATAATGCATCAGTTCTATACTTGGTGCCAAATATAGAACCAAGGATGCATCCTTGCCACATCACCAAATCAAAACTGCCATTTTATTTTATGTATCGGAGATTACCGAAAAATGTTGCCGTCGTCGGGACGGGGGTTGATCGGAGTTGCACGTTGGTGGGTTTGGTTGGTGGAGTTCGCATAGGAGAGAGGGAGTGATGGGTTGGACGAAAATGCAAGGGTGGGTTTGATCAATGTGGGTTTGGACGGAAATCTCAGGACAGAGAAAGAGAGATGGTTGTGAGTCGGCAGGTAGCAGGCCCTAATTCTATTGAAACAGAGAGGGAGGGGAGAAGAAAAGTAAAGAATATTAACCCTTAACCCAACAGTCTTTTTTTCTTTCATTTCTGTAAATATGTGTGTGAAATAAAAAATGAGTACACCATTTTTTTTCCTTCTTCCAACGTTACCCTTCAAATTGAAAAATTAGTCTACTGAACGGGGGTTGAAAATTTAATTGGAACGTGGGTTAAAAAAAATAGTGAATGATGGTTGAAAAATTAGTTGCGAACGAACAATGCATGAAAATCATGTAGATAATTGAATTGAGGTTGAAAAATAAAGGAAAATGAGGTGGGGGGAATGTTAGTTAAATTTGGAACTGTTTGGTTCCAAAATAAAACCAACCACTAGAGGCTGGATTCTATATTTTGGCACAAACCACTTTTTGGTTCCAAAATATAGCAATGGCTGTAGCCATTTTGCATTGGCTATGCTCTTAGAAGATGTGATTTAATCCAAAAAGCCATCATCAGTAGCGAATGCCTAGGGACAGAGCTAGAATTTGCATAGAGGAGATATCGAAACTTAGAATATGAAATTTCACATATTACCAGGGATGGAGGGTACTCTCAAATAGAGATATAGAGTACGGGTCAGAGATGCTAGATGCTCGTATCCAACCCATATCCAAAATTTCAAGATGAAGAATGGATGTGACATATTGAAGGAAGATTTTGTAATTCAATTTCTCTTTTCTTCATCTTTGTACTTTATAGGGAAATTTTGGAGGTATCCATCGTCATTTTAGAGATTTGAGTCTCTAAATTTACTTTTGGATCTTCAAAAATGGAGACCACACCTTCATTTTGGAGACCAAATCTCTTAAAATGAAAATGGGTCCCTCCAAAATTGCCACTGAAATTCTTATTTAGCTACAAATTAATTAAAGCAAATAAATAAGAATTAAAGAACGATGATGAACACAAAGATATACGTGGAAAAATCCTAAATGGGCAAAAACCACGGGAAAGAATCAAACGCTTTAAAAATCATTGTGTGGTTACAAACGACCTTACTCACAATTGAGACTCCTCGCAATTGACCTAAGATCGGTTGCCGACTCCTCATTCACCACACCCAGTATTTGATTGTCGCTGCCTCGAATCCTCGATCTTTCCAAACGTTCTTCCAGAAATCCACCAGAAGAAACTTGAACTTTGATTATCGATGTAGAAACCTCTTGAAGAGACGATTAAAGATTCATTGATCTTGTTTTTGCTTCAAGATTCAACCAAAATACTCTAGTTTTTTTTTTCTTCTCTTGCAAGAACAGCCGCTACTTTCTCTCTTTTTTTCTCGCAGCCAGCGTAACCTAGATGTAAAAGAGACGTCTATTTTTATAAGAGATGTAATCCCGATCAATCGCATGTGAAACTAATCTCGGCCTGTGCAATTCAGAGGTACCATATTGCAAACCCGATTGATCCTATAATTGGTCTATGGCGGCTGAAATTTTATACCACGGCCTGTGATAATTTGGAGTCACCCGATTGATCTAGGCGGAAACCGATTGTCTACTAACCCTCAAATTACATTTAGAAAGAGATTCCTTCCACTCTATTCCTATACAGACTCTTACTTAGAAAATTACAACTCGATAAACCAAGGGATACACTTAAAAAATGTGATTTGTTAAATGGAATTGCCAACCGCAAAAAGTACGTAGCTTTTTGGAGCTTACAGCCACCATCGCAGCCCCCTCAAACTACTGCAATTAACGAAATTGAGAATTGTACATATATAATGTTTTAGGAAAAAATTAAATTCAAGCCTTACAAGGATTTCCTCGCTCTCTTTTGATAGTCATTGAAACCTTCACCATTATCAAACCCTTCCACCAGTTCCTCATTTTTATTGTCTGATGCTTTCTCAGAAAATTGACTTCATGGATCTCTAATTAGATGCTGTGCTCTTTGTTTTTTTTTTTGGCAAAAGAGAGAGAATTTCATTTCAAGAGAAATACTATTACAAAGTACCGGATACAAGGACAACTAAATACTAACTACTAACTACTAACTACTAACTACATACAGACGAGTAAATATTAAATAGAACCAAAATGAATGAATGATATATATACAACGAGAGCTTGCAGTGATCAATGTACGATGTTGTAAGATAATATTAGCCATTTACAATCCATTTAGTAAGATAATATTACCCATACCCACCTCACCCATTAGATCTCCCTTTGTATTCATATATATTGAATATATGTTTATACGTGAAAAAAAATCGCGTGGTGCTAATAATTTGGAATGATGTTAGTAAAATTTGGGGTGATGTTAGTAATTTAGGGAAACAAGTAAATTTTTGGGTTGGCAATAGTAATTTAGGGGTGACATTAATATTATTTTTATAGTGTTAACATTAGTAGATTTTGGAGTGGCAATCGTAAATTTTGAGCAAGGTTAGTGTTTCATCCGTCCCAAATTGCTGGTCCTTCTTTTCATTTTGGGATGTCCCAAAATACTTGTCATATTTCTAAAAACATCCATCAAAACAGGATCACTTTCCAGTTTTACCCTTAGAAAATACTTTTTCCATCTCAATTGGCTTGTCCATTATCTTTTATTTCATAACGGTTTTTATGATTTTGAAAATTTTGTACTCTCTCCGTTCCATAATGTTTGTCCGGCACGGAGTCCAAGGATTCAAAAAAAATGAGTTCTTTGTCAAAAAAAATTAATTTTTTTGACAAAAAATAATAGAACAAACATTCATCTATTAATTTGTGCAAAAAAAATTATTTTTTTCGTAGAACAAAGTCTATTTTTTTTAGTCATTGGACTCCGTGCCGGACAAACATTATGGAACGGAGGGAGTATAATAAAACTAATTGATATCTATCAAACAAGATCCATATTGCATATGTTTTGAATTTCATATAACAAAGTAGCCCCACAAAATTGGTCATAGTAATTATTGACTGGACTTGAGAGCAAAACAGAAAAGACAATACAAAATTTTCACATCCCTTAAAATCCCACTTCCCCAAAAGGGGCAAGCAAATTGGGACGGAGGGATTAATTTTTAGAATGGCATTAGTAATTTTTGGTCTATAAATAACCTACCCAGCATTATAGGTTAACCCATTCAACCCACTTGTTTAACACATTCAAAATTGGTCATATTGGGTTAGGACCTATTATGACTCATTATGAATGGTTAAACTTTGATCATCTATTGCTTTTTGGAAATATATGGTCAGATGAATTTTTAATGTCCAGTCAACTCGATATTTATAAAATAAAAAGTTCAAATGGTCAAATGAAATTGTGATGAGTCTAATTTTATGTTACATCTTAAGTGATCTCATGGGAGACACTCAATTGATAGAATCGCGATTTGTCGTAGGCCAAGTTTCTCTTTTTTAGCAACCATTGCTAAAAGTCGTTTTTGCCTGAAAGTGTAAAATGCTAAGTGCTAAAAGCCATTTTGTTTCTCCTTAGCAAAAAGTCATTTTTATCTAGAATTGCTAAAAGTTTGACTTTTCATTAATTTTTTTAATGACTTAAATGCCAACAATTAAATCATTTGGAGAAAAAAAAAACACACACACACTAGGGATGCTTTTAGCAATGGAAAATTGAAGTGCTAAAGTCATTAATAGTTTATGGTAATAAAGACAACAAAAATTAAACCTGCTAAGTTTCTTAATTATGGCACCAAGGAAATGACTGTTCATGAGAATAAAGGGAAATTGTATTCATACTCTCCTTTTTTTTATTTTTTAAATTATTTTTGAGAAATAAAAAGAACTTTGATAGATAAATATACAGTTTACACGAGATATACGATGACAAAATAAGAGCTATAAATAAATAGACAAGTCTACACTAGCTCTATCCAAAAGATGTTGTCCTCCTATAAATCGATGCTGCAAAAAGATGACACAGCCCGCTTCGTCAAGTAGTGGGCATAGTCAATATCCTTGTGCTGAGCTTTAGAAATCCGACAATAAGAGAACTTGTAAATCTCCTTTTTAAGATTGCGCAACAAAAAACATCAGTGGTGAAACTCAATCTTCCCTGCCATATAGTACATAACAGCATTAAAACAATCAGTAAAAATGTATACAACAATATAATTATGAAGAATGGACCATTGGACAATTTCTAGAATTACAAGAGAAGCTCAGGTTGAATAAGGTTGGAGCTAAAACATGAGATTGCCACGTGATCAACCACCAAACCATTTGGGAAACTAGCAGTGAAGCCCAAGCCACTCCAATGACACCCTTATATGCATGCACCATCAACATGGAGATTAACCAGACGTTGGGGAGCCCAATAAGAATGATAAGGTTGGATAATGAAGGACAGAGAATTTCTCATGGGGGTTTTGCGTGTCATCCTTCCATGCACTTCTGGCATACCAGAAGGAAGATTTTTTTTTTTTAGAGATGGAAAGAAATGACATTAAACATCAAAGAGGTACAACAAGTCCAGATAAGTCCCAAAACATCCAGACACAGACACCAAAAGCAAGGAAGATTTGTTGAATGCATTCAATTTGTTGTCTTTTTTGCTTTGGCAAAAAAATCAAAAACCAATTTTTTGGTTTATTCGTTTCGTCTTTATTCAAATTTTTTTCGCAAATGTTAGTTTTGCGTCATGTTTTCGTGGATTATTGGTTTGCCTCATCAAGACGAATCTATAAAGTATAAAATTATTGTCAAAACAAATTTTTTTTTGGGTTTATTTGCCAAAGCATAATTTAAATTTTATGTATACTTGTTCCACTAAAAGACAAGAAAAAAAGTATTATAAAAAAGAGAGTACAGAAATCAATACCCAAGATAAATACAAGAAGCGATGTAAAGTGATTATAGGATAATGCTAAGGGCATGTTTTACAAATTTTGGCAATATAAGTAAGTGAAATTGACTTATTGAGTGACATTGAATTGATATATTCTGAGAGAATGATATGTCTCGTAATATGCAATAAACCTATTTTAAAAATAAGTCAATTTTCTTGAACAATCTCTAAATATATATCGATATGAGTCCTTCACTAATTATTACTAATTTTGAAGTACTCGAGAAGATCTTAGAAGCGGTGCTACAATGAGGCTTTTTTTCTTTTTCTTTCTAATATACATTTATCTTTAACCATTTTTAGCAGTTAAAATGTTGCTAATTAGTTAAAGTGTAGACATCTCATCAATTCACCTACAAAAGAAAAGACAGGAAATATCATGCATGATGAGGAAGATATGGAACACCTAATGGTCAAAATTCAACTACATTTTAGTATATATATATATATGTAGCAAAGGGTGTATCGTACACTAAAAAATAATGAGTCACAAAAAATCAATAAATGAACCACCAAACTTGGTCAAATGAGCCACAAAAATTCCTAAAGGGGTGTTTATTGATTACTTTCTCAATTTTTGTGATTAGACTTCAAAAATAAAAAGCTCAAAGCATTCTTTAGAAGGGGTTCCAATAATGGCTTTTTTTATTTTTTGGATCTTTGGCTAAGGCCCCATCCTACTAAAAAAAAGTCAACTTTAGCTAAAAGCCAAGAACTACTCCGTTCCGCTAATTTCAAAAGGCCAATGTATTTCACTAACTCACAAAAAAAAAAAAAATCATTGCCAAAAAGCCCAAAAGCTAGGTTAGTGGAATAACTTGGCTTATTTCTTTAATAGTATTAATATTATCAGTGCTCATTGAATGAGCAAATTATAAGCTACCTAGTCATGTTACGGAATACGGAGTCTGATGTAGATTGTAGAGGAATAATAACAAACAGTAATCGTGGAAAATAAAAATAGTTGAAGGGTTTAGGTTGAATCCAACACGAAGTTAAATGGTTCGAATTAACTATTTTTTGGCATGAACACATATATAATGTGACGCGATAATATGAAAGTTAACGGATTGAATGCCGGTTGGGCTAGATCACATAATTCAAAAAGGACACCGATAATCAGCATAGACGGCTCTACTAAGGGAGATGAGTGGTCACTTAAACACCTTAATTTTTTTTTTGTTTGTTGAGAGTACATGTAGTATTTCTAGTTTTATTGTTCCCTTTTTTGAACACTTTGAGCATAAATATTAGAACACATAATCCGAAAAAATTTGAACAATTAACCCCAAAAAATCAGCCCACAAACCAATTCAATGTAAATAACCTAATTAAAAGTCATAGGAGTGTCTCCATAGCTTCTTTGGTCAATTGAACGCACTTAATCCTATACTATGACCATCTATTAAACCATGAGATTCATAATCGAAGACCTAATATATTAACTAAAAAAAGTACACTCTTAATGACAAAATTCAAAAAATAAAGAGAAAAAATTATCTATTGGTTTTGATGTCGTGCTCTGACTTTTCTCTGAACAACAATCAACTCTATATCTACAAAATAAGAGCATTTGTCAAAAAAAAAATTCGTGGAAACCTATTCGCCACAATGTCTTACAATAAAAACTACTGTTTATGTGCCCATTTAATTTTGTTTGATCCAAAATCTCTAATTCGCTTAAAATATGCAATTGTGACATCTTATGTATTTTCTCATTATTTGTTCCCATTTTCCACACTATAATATAAATTTTTGTGTATATATGATTTAATAGAGCTAATAGAGTTAATGTAATTTTTGAACACTCTATTCAAAATTTTTGGATTTCCGACTATTTATAATCATTTAATTGTTGTCTCCACCCACTAACTTGAATGACAACACAATAATATTATGCCTACTACTTTAGTACTACTCTTTCAGTTCATAATCTATATTGAAAATTAATTATGTTGTACGTCGTTGTTAGTGCTCTTCCTTTTTTTAGGTAAATCTTACAAGTACTTTAGTTGATTTTGAAATTTAAGTCTAATTGTTGTTTAAGGCATTCTTAATGACTTATTTAGGAATTATTGGTTAATTTATGTTGTTCATTTTATAGTTTATGTGATTATGATAGCATTGAAGATGTATTCTTGTTAATTATGGGACTAAACGGTTGTCCATGTGTAATATCTATAAGAGTAGAATTTTATGTATTTTTCTTAAAAAAATTCAAATCGAATTCTCGAAAGTTAACAGTACTGACCCGAACACGATACGATTTTAGCTGGTTGGGTTAGTATTAACATATATGACACGTTTAAGTTAGCATGTATTTTGATATGAACCTGAAAATGACGCGAAATTCAAAATAACACGAGATAAACACAACGAGCACTACTACGTACACAAAATAAGTATCCTGAATTCAAAACTGAACGGTCCAGATTCACTTGAAGTGAATCTCAAATAAATCTGGACTGTTCAATTTTAAATTCCGGGTACATTCTGGGTACTTATAGACTTTTTAAAATACATTCTTTAGTATTTAGTGTCACATAACTAAAATCTCCGGAAGCAGTTTAAAACTATAAATGCCCCACGTGCGTTGGTTAAGTTTACTTTTCATTTTCGACACCTAGACAACTGAGTACATTTTTTTAAAATTAGGTATCTTGACGAATCTACGCAGACCTTAGCTAATCATGGGATCAATTTGCGCCCACCGTCAACTAGGGGCCCAATTTAAAGCTAAATCAAAGCTTTATATGTCAGAAATGACAACGGGTAGGGTATGGATCAAGAGACTTTATTCTATATCCGATCCCCAATCGGATGGTCTTTCACCATCCCCGCCCTGATCTTCATTGGGGATATTAGATAAAGAACTAAACTCGCCTCCTGATGGATATTGAGAATTCCCCAAATATACCCATATTCAAACTAAAAAAAGAATATATCAAGAATGAAACTAGAAGATTCATATGTATGTTTCTTAGACTAATAAATAGTCTATAATAGGTAGTAATTGCCTAATTGATAAGATTATTGGTATAAATTAACGTATGATCCTGAAGATTCATACGTATGTTTCTGTTTTTGTATATGTATTTATAGATAATATATATGAGCAGTTACAATATACTCCTACTTTATATGTTAGATATAACCCGGTATTGGGGATTACAAAATCATACCCGCTTCATATCCGAGTGGGTTTTCTTTCAATCCCACTATACCCGCTCCTATTGGGAATTTTTTTGGGCAAACCCCATCTCCGTATGGATGGATCAGGTACCCATAATTTATGAGAAAATTGTCGTCCCTAACTCTACGAAGTAACGCTATATAGATTGATAGTGCCTCACTCTGTATGAACAGAGATGTGTACATAAAAATCATGTATTACACACATATCTCGTGCGTGAGTAGACACTTGGGTGCCAGCATGTGATTTCTCAGATTCAAGTCGATAGAGTGACGTAGTCCAATTCTATCAACATACTAACATTTTATCGTCCGACAAAAAAGAAGCTTTCTCAATTACTTTTTGAAATAATTTTGACAGAATAGAATTATAATTGAGGTTCTGATGCAGTTCACACTTTAAAAAGTGAATTGATAAAGTAGAAGATGAGTTTTTTTCCCTCCTTAATTTGGTTAAAAATTGAAGGGAATTCACATAGAATAGGCACAAGCTGTCTGGGGCCCTTACAGCTGGATAAATTGGACCAGTCAAGCGCTGTGGGCCGCTCCAAAGCGGATACGTATCCCTGGTTTTTATTACCAATTATAATTGAGTAGCGTTGTACGGTTATACCCCTTCGTTCCAAAAAGTTACTTAATTTATTTTAAAAAGTGTAATATTTTGATAAAAAGAAGAAAGTATTTTCTTTTAAAGTGTTTTTTTTGCATTTTCCACACATAATTAAAGAACTACATGAGATCTTTAATGTAGTGCAAAAAAAATTCATAAAGTAATTTACACTAGTAATTTATTTTTTAGTCAAAAATTGCACCTCTTTTCATGTTGAACTAACTCTTTGAGACAGAGGGAGTAGCAAAATTGGATTACAACATTCAAAATAAAATTATACGAGGATATTATTTACTCTAATTTCTTTGTATAATATTATCTGCATAAATTGAAACACGAAAATCCGGTGGAATTTTGTAAAGAACTTCTAAAAATTATGTACAAAACCTGCATAACGATTTATCAAAGGTGGGGGAAAACTACGATCAATAGGCATGAGTTTCATTCTTAGGTCATCCGGTTAAAAAAAAAAACGTTTCATTCTAAGCATATGAACCAAACGATATCTATACAGAATGTCAAAAACCCCATCCTCGATCGGGTGATGACTGTGATTTAGTCTCCAACTCAATCATGTAGAAAGGTAATATCAGAAGGCTTTGGTCTTCACTCTGCAGACAAGGAAAATGATACTGGTCAACATGTCTCCCGAATTTCTTAATTAGGTAAAGGAATTGAGATCAATGAGATAGGAGTAATAAAAAAAATTAAAAGAGATTCAGGTGAAGCTTTAAATCCCAAACTGGAAACCATATCTGATGTGTCATACATTACCATCTAGATATGGATAGCTAGAAAAAAAAATTTACAAAAAAATATACTCCTATCATACTTGATTCAGTTTTTTTTTTTTTTTTTTTTGTTGGTCATTTGTCATTCCTAATATATTATATGGGGAGGGGGGAAATGGGACTCAGTCCCGGTATGCAGTGTGGGGCATTCAAGAACTCTACCGCATGAGCTAGCTACCACTTGCAGATTCAGTTTACGTACGTTGCAAATAAGTAAAAAAAGGCTTTGACCACCAGCCGACACTTGGAGTTGCTATGGATGGCTATCTAGCTGCCAACCATTTACACTTCACCAATTTTTTTTTTCATGATCAATCAAATATTTAAATAACTTCAGAAATTTAATGTACTCTCAATTTGTTTGCTGATCTTAAATGAGAATGAAATTAACCCTTTCTAAAGTTGATTAGTGATGTGATTTAATGTGATCCTGTAATATTCTTGCTAATACATTCTTTACATTTGGCATTAACAAGTTAAATTTTTTTTGGAGAGAGAGAGAGTGACTCCAGCCAAGGGCGGAGCCAGAATTTTAGGTTAGTGGAGTAAAAAATTAGATCTATATACAAGTTATTTTTTTATTTGCTTATGTACAGAAATAATTAAATTAAGAGGTTAACTACAATAGCCTCATTTGTAATATTATCAACCCTCGAGAAAACTTGAGAGTGAACTTTAAGCAAGTTTGGACAATTAACGGAATTTTTTGCGGGATCAAAATTATAAAATTTAACTCTAAACTATTAAAAATCACTGTAAAAAATTAAAGTAAAAGGAGTCAGGTCCCCGTTTGTCCCTTAATCTCTCCGCCCATGACTCCAGTCTCCAGCAAGTGAATATGGGGCCATAGGAAGTGTTGGTGACGAGCATTAAAAATAAAGAGTAACGTAACATTCAATGGATACGAATAATATTCTATTGGTCATGAGCTGCTTGCAAGCTGCCTTGTTCAAGGGTTTGTTCGGGGGATTTGAGGGTGCATGGGACTGTATGCTTGACCGACCGGGTGTATAAAATTAAGACTTAAAAACACGTCCCAAGTGCAGGACTACCAATCAGTGTAGCACAATAATCCGGAAGTACCGGAGTCGAACCATAGAGACGGACGAACGGTGTTTGACTCAAAAGTGCTGAATTCTAGTTTAATTTGGCTCTTAGGTAGCCACCCCTTGTTCAGCGAGATTGGTTACTAACTAAATTACCAAATTGAATTAATTAAATATT
>JAXBDA010003331.1:0-35371 GCA_036023075.1 Gaultheria prostrata | reverse complement strand
CCGACTTGGAACCGAACCGGTAATTTCATAGCCGGTTTCGGTTCTCCCATGTCTCAGAACCGGATTTAATCGGTTCCTACAAATTTCCCTCTGAACCGGACCGAACCGGACCGGTTTCACCCCTACCTTGAAGAATCCCACATGCTTTTACGTTTCCACCAAACACTCCTGGAATCAAACAGTTACCCATTTCCCTCCCAAACACGAGTGCAAATTTGTTTACTCTCACGTAATGAGGGTGAACAAAACCCTCACCCTAATTGGTTGAAATAGTGTGGTTGTAATCTATACACTTTTTGGTAAGCATGACATCACTTTGTTGTGAGATCCACACAATTTGTGGTGGACCCCACACCACTTTAACCAATCAGAGTGAGGGTTTTGTTCACCCTCATTAGGTGATGGTGAACAAATTTACAAACACTCTTCATCATGTAATTTCAATCTTGAGCATTGTCGACAAATTCATTGGAATATTAAGAAGCTCATATTAGCATTAAAATAAATAGAAAACACAATATTTCCAAAATGGAGGGAGCACAAATGAAAAAAATGGAGGGAGAAAAATTGTGTTGGAGGGAGCACGAATGGAATGGAGAGGAAAAAAAACCTTCTCTCTTTTTCTAATATGTCAACTTCTCTTACTACTTTCCAGTTTCTACAAAATTGGATGTAATTGATCTCATTTACTAATGAACATTATCATGCCGGGGGGGGGGGGGGGGCACGTATGAAGCCTTAGAAATAATTTGAAAAAAAATAGTGAAACTCAATATCGGAACGATACTAGTGACAAAGTGCCAATGCAATTGTTAGTAGAAATTAAAACTAAGGTAGCCCGATAGTTAGTTCAGTTGATTAGTAGGTTTGCTCGCTATACAATTGACTAGGTATGATTCTTGGGTCAGGCCGTCAAGAAAATAATTTTTTTGTGAACACTCACCTTCCTATGAGGGATCCCACATATGGGCTAAAGTGCGGGACTCCCATTTCCCGATTGAATTTTAATGATCCGAACCGTTCAATGTGTTTTAAAACGTGTTTTTAAGGGTCCGAGCAGTATTTTATAAACACTACATATGGTTCGGATCATTTCTACTCTAGTCCCGATGTACATGGTCTATTTTTAATTGGACCGAAGAGGAAATTAATCGAGATGTGTATAAGCTATCGTGGGAAGAAAAAAAAAACACTAAAGTGCTTCACCAGTTGGGTGTCTCAAAGTGGTGATGTAAGAGCATCCCCAACAAGCCTCCGCAAATATCGAGCCAAAAATATTACTTCATCTGTCCCAAATTGCTGGTCCTTCTTTCTATTTTGGGATGTCCGAAAATTCTTGTCCTATTTCTAAAAACATGGTCACTTTCCAGTTTTACCCTTAAAAAGTATTTTTTTCATCTCAATTGGCTTGTCCATTAAGTATCTTTTATTTTATAAGGGTTCTTATGATTTTGAAAACTTTGTATAATAAAACTAATTGATATCTATCAAACAAGATTCATATTGCATATGTTTTGAGTTTCATATAAAAAATTAGTCCCACAAATTGACCACAGTAATATTGATTGGACCTAGGGGCAAAACAGAAAAGACAATACAAAGTTTTCACACCCCTTAAAAACTCACTTCCCCAAAAGGGGCAAACAAATTGGGACGGAGGGAGTAGTGAACATTGATTTACCTACTCATGTCTTTTTCAACACTCCAATAATACTATCTGTATTACCTGTCCCATGTTAAAATACTATTTTTTCCTTTTTTAAATATAATTTTAGAAAGGAAAGAGAGGTGAGAGAGGAAAGAGAAAAAAATATACTATTAAAGAAAAGTTTGGGAGGTGAACAGTGACTTGGTAAAAGGAGAGCCTTTTTAGAGAGGTACTGTACATTGAGTTACTTTAACTAGGGTTTTATTGAACCTGCTGTAGGCTTGATTTGGACAGCTTCCTCCTTAAAATACCGAAAATGGCATTACGAGGAGTCTGATCTCTCCTGTGCTTGCTCTAAACAGGAAGAAAGAGTAAAGGGTAAGATTCAGTCAAATTTCATCATGACATCATCAAATCCCAATCGGAATCCCCAATCCAATCCGATTGCAAAATCTTTCACCTCTTCGGGGACATACCCACAAATATCTAAAACCACAGTGGTTAAAACGCATTATTCACGAAACCCCGGGCAAATAATCGTAATTTCCCATACTATAAATACTAATGAGATCACAAAGGAATCCGATTTCAACCTCTCCTTCGCATTGCCGTTATCTCTCTCTCCCCCCTCCAAATTTCAACCCTGTGAGCAAAACGCAATGGATCACAGCACCACTCACAGCTTCCAACCCTAGAAATCGAAAACCCTAATTTCAGCCCTAGAATGGAGGACGACGCCGCTTCCGTCCCCGAGCACAAGCTCTGCGGTTACTTACGCGCCGTCCTCACCGCCACTCCCTCCTCCCTCTCCCAGACGCTCCCTCCCAACACGCGCTGCCACGTCAACCGACCCGACGTCGGATTCCTGACCGAGACCGGCGTCGTCTTGTCGCCGATCACCGGGGATTTGGTAGAGAGAGAGAGCGGGGCGGCGGAGAGGGAGAGCGCGACGCCGTCTTCGTCGAGGAAGAAGTTGAGGAGGTTTGGACTGGTGCAAGGGAGCTTGAGCGTGGTTCACCAGATTCACGCGTTGGTTACGCACAAGTGTTTGAAGGCAGTAGGAAGGGTTTTGAGAGTGGATACGGATTGTGGGGATGGTGTGAGAGTTGTGGTGCTCGTGGATGTGTACTTGCCGATCGCGGTGTGGTCCGGGTGGCAGTTTCCGAAGATGGGGTTGGTTGCTGCTGCGCTTTTTCGGCATTTGAGGTGCGTGAATCGTGAATGTGGACGGTTTGGAGTTATTATTTGTGGGTTTCAGCTTTTTTTTGTTTGTGATTCACTGGAATAAAGTTGGTGTGAATTGTGAATTGTCACTGCTATTGGAATACTCATTACCGCGGTTGGGTTGTCAAAGGCATGGCATAATGTGGATTACAAGAGGGAATTGTGGTTCACTGTTTAAGGTGTTGGGAAGCCAAGGATTGAATTTTTAATTTTTTTCTGGACAAGGGATGCCGCCCATGTACAAGAAAGAAAAGGCAAAACAGTACAAGACCTATGCGCCACTCCGAACTTTAAAAAAATCTTTAACATGTGAAAGACTTGATCTAGTGTAGGGTTGTACACTTGTACTTCCTCAACTCCTAACTAAACAAAGTAGAAAGTAAAAGACTCTTGGTTTTGAACAATGGTATATCCTCCCTGTTGAAATATCTTCGATTGCTCTCTCTCACAAATTAACAGCATAAAGCACAAAGGGATCAAAATCTATGGCTTTCTTCTTCTTCTGACAACCTAGCCTCATACCATTCTTGAATAAGCTTTACCGCTGTCACATGGAAAACTGACAACAGTAACGACACACCCCACGAAACAAGAACCACATTCTGAAGCTCCTTGGGGACTGGACAATGAATCATCATTGCTTGGGAGGCCAAGGAATGATGAAGATGATGATTCGATTCCTTTCTTAAATCATTAGAGCAAACCAAAGGATGCCTTCCTTACATTATTATTCCTTTTAGTACTATTTTATGATTCCAATTTTAGAATGTCAACCCCATATCCATTTCGACATGTTGCACCTTTTTTTTTTTTTTTTTATAATCACCTATAACACTTAACTGCACCACTTTTAGAATCAGAGAAGGAGAGTACGCAGTCCTTGCAGCTTGTTTCTCATGATTAACCTGGTGAGTAAATAGACGAGAAATTTCCATTCTGAAATTTCCTCGGTTCTTGGAGGTTTAGGGGGGCACTATTTCAGTGGTATTATGAGAGCAGCCGTTTTGTGCAAATATTGCTAAAGGTTAGGTCTGTCTCCAATCATCCCCACCCATACCCCCAATGATTGGGGACTACATGGGTTCTGTTATTGTTGTAAAGAGAAAAAAATGTTTAAGGCTTAGCTCACATTATACAGATAACTAATGAGATATTCACAACATTAATTCATAGCATGGAATACTTTGTTGAGGAATGATTGAATACAGATCCAATGCACAAAGTTGCTCCTCTGAGCTCAAACCCGTGTTCTCAAGCTTGTTGGCCCATTATATTTTCATCGCACCAATTTAGCTACATAAACCAGCTATATTATTTGGTCATCGCTTAGGTGTTGTTTGACTTGTTTCCATCAGTTAATGCTTCTCTTATATTTGATTGGCGTCATAAGTTGGACATTGTGCTTTGACATAATCTTCTTGTGTGGTGGAATCATCATTCTACTGCCAGTGTCATGGTTAACTTCATGATTTTATGCTTTGAAGTTCTCCTTGCTTGACCTGTTCATTGTATGCTTGTCTCGCTGACTCAGTTTTAGTCATTTTCTGCAGTTGTGACTGGCAGAAGAGAAGTTCAATGCTTCTTAGTGACAGAAATGTTTGCGAATCTGATAGTGCAGATATTAAGTGCATTTGGAACCTTTCTGATTGCCATGTTCTTGGTTGTAAACTGCAATGTGGTGTTCCTGATACTTCCAGGAGGAAACTCTTCGAGCTTCATGAAATTTTTAAGAGCTTACCTAGTGTGTCAACGCGAGTAAACGTTGATTCTTCGAGAGTGCACCCTGCAGATGCTTCATGTTGTTCAGGTATTTGGGAGGTATCAGATGACCATTTGATTATGATTCTGAAAGCACTTGGTCCTATTGACCTTGTCAGGGTTTCAGCCACCTGCCGCCATCTAAGATCGTTGGCAGTTTCAGTTATGCCCTGTATGAAACTTAAACTTTTTCCTCATCAGCAGGGAGCAGTTGAGTGGATGCTACAGCGTGAACGAGATCCTGAATTGTTGCCACATCCTCTGTACATGGATTTTGTAACTGAAGATGGGTTTGCATTTTACATGAACACTGTTTCTGGTGAAACCGTCACAGGGTCGGGTCCATCAATCAGAGATTTTCGTGGGGGAATGTTCTGTGATGAACCTGGATTAGGCAAGACTATAACTGCTCTTTCTCTTATTCTGAAGACGCTAGGAACACTGGCGGAGCCTCCAGATGGAGCGCATGTAATCTGGTGTGCGCACAATGCTGATTATAGATGTGGTTATTATGAGGTTAATGGAGGTAAGCTTAATGGAGGTGATGTCACCAGTGGTAGCGTATTATCAAATAAAAGGGGTGCAGGTCACCATGCTCGAAGAGGACAAATTTCTTTTTTTGAATCTACTCTGAGGGAGAGTATGAAAGACTCCTCACCAGATGGGGCCCTTTTTTCAAATTCGCCAATAGGGGGATCTACTGATTTAAGTCCTAAAGGAATTGATTCCGTTACAGCTGGCTGCTCTACACCAGCAACAGGTTTAGTTCGATGCAGAAGGAGCTTGACTCCCATTAAGAGAAGTCTTCTTCATGCATATGATTTATCATCTTACTATTCTAATGAAAGGAAGGCTACAAATAACAAATCAAGTAAAAGGAAGAGTGCTTCCAACGGTCGACGAAGCGTTTTTTCAGATAACAGAGTTGGTGTATCATATGGATCACCGCGTGATTGCAAGAGGCCTAGGAAGTCCACTGCAGAGTATTCTATATATAATGAAACTTGGGTACAGTGTGATGCTTGTCGCAAGTGGCGAAAGCTTGAAGATGAAAGGGTGGCAACTCCTAGCACAGCATGGTTTTGTAGCATGAATAGTGACCCATTATATATGAGTTGCAGCGCTCCAGAAGAATCTTGGGATAACCGTCAGCGTATTACATACTTTCCTGGTTTTCACACCAAAGGAACTCCAGGGGGGAAAGAGGAAAATGTGTCATTTTTCACCAGCGTGCTTAAGGAGCACTTTAATTCTGAAGCAAAAAAGGCCTTGACTTGGTTGGCTAAACTTTCACCTGACAAACTTTCGGAAATGGAATCAATTGGTTTACTGGAGCCTGTCCTGGACACTCGAGTAGTATCCAGAGGAGATGATCATAAATCGCATAAGATATTTCAAGCATTTGGTCTCAGAAAGATCTCAGAAAAGGGTACTACTAGGTGGTACTACCCAAGAGGTTTAGAAAACTTGGTCTTTGATTTGTCTGCCTTCAGAATCGCCCTTTGTGAGCCTTTGGATTCATTAAGGTTATATTTGTCAAGGGCAAGTCTTATTGTTGTTCCAGCAAATCTAGTGGATCATTGGAAAACTCAAATCCAAAAGCATGTCAGGCCTGGTCAGTTGCGCATTTATGTTTGGACTGATCATAAAAAGCCTAGTGCACACAGTCTGGCTTGGGACTATGATGTTGTTATTACTACCTTCAATCGTTTAAGTGCTGAGTGGAGTCCTCGAAATAGAAGTGTTTTAATGCAAGTTCACTGGCATAGAGTCATGCTAGACGAAGGGCATACCCTTGGTTCAAGTCTTAATTTGACAAACAAATTGCAACTCGCAATTTCACTGACTGCTACAAATCGTTGGTTGTTGACGGGAACACCGGCTCCTAACACACCCAACAGTCAATTGTCTCATCTTCAGCCCTTGCTTAAGTTCCTTCATGATGACGCTTATGGAGAGAATCAGAAGTCATGGGAAGCTGGCATTCTTAGGCCATTTGAAGCAGAGATGGAAGAGGGTCGGACACGCTTGTTGCAGTTACTTCATAGGTGCATGATTAGTGCAAGAAAAGAGGATTTGCAGGCAATTCCTCCTTGCATAAAGAAAGTGAGATATATAGATTTTACTGAGGAACACGCAAGGAGTTACAATGAATTGGTAGTAACTGTGCGACGTAATATATTGATGGCTGATTGGAATGACCCAGCTCATGTTGAGAGTTTACTAAACCCAAAGCAATGGAAGTTCCGAAGTAGTACCATAAAAAATTTGAGGCTGTCTTGTTGTGTTGCTGGACATATTAAAGTAACAGATGCTGGGCAAGATATTCAGGAAACAATGGATATTTTAGTTGAAAATGGCCTGGATCCTCTTTCAGAAGAGTATGCTTTCATAAGAAGTAATATCCTATTTGGTTGCAGTTGTATGAGGTGAGATTTGCTTTGAGGTTTCATGTAACTTATATTCAATTTAAATGCAATACTATTATTTCAATTACTGATTGTCTTCTCATTTGGTAGGTGCAATGAATGGTGCCGTTTACCTGTCATTACGCCATGCAGGCATCTTTTATGTCTTGCCTGTGTTGCTATGGACAGTGAAAGATGTACTTTTCCTGGCTGTGGTAACTTGTATGAGATGCAGAGTCCTGAAGCATCGATTCGTCCAGAAAATCCCAACCCGAAGTGGCCTGTTCCCAAAGATCTCATTGAGTTACAACCATCGTATAAACAGGCACGCTTATTTCCAATTTATTGTGTTTCTTCCTTTTATTATTTTTGTTCTGTCACCAATGTTTCCGTTTCATTCTTCATGGTGTTGGTTCAGGATGACTGGAATCCTGATTGGCAATCAACTTCTAGCAGTAAAGTTGCTTACCTTGTTGAGAGACTGAAAGAACTACAGGAAGTTAATAGAACGATTTGTTTCTCACTAGATGAGGGGAATGATGGCAAACATTCTGATAAGCTTCCTGTTGCCTCCCAGAAAAGTGATCCTGGTACACTACCACACCAGGTGGTCTTGCCTAAAAAAAGCAAGGAATCTTGCAAGACACCTCCAGAGAAAGTTCTAATATTTTCTCAGTTTCTTGAGCATATACACGTCATTGAACAACAGGTAATGTTGTATAGTGTGGTAGACAAGTATAATACTCCCTCCGTTCCATAATAACAGACCCTTTTGGGAATTCCAAAAATTTAAGGGTAATGCATGTCCCCTTTCAAAATGAAATTTGATTTCCAATATTACCCCTTAAGTCTCACTTTTAAAATTTTTCTTCATTATTTGTGAGGGATAACTTTTGGAAATCAACATACTTTTTTGTTTGACTTTTTGAATTAGACTATCAATTTTGAACATCCAGAAATGGAATAAGGGACTATTATTAAGGAATGGAGGGAGTAAGCAACTCAAATCCTTCACCAAACTGAAATTTGAGTAAAAAACACCAAAAATCCCACTCCACTCCTTCACCAAATTTGGTTTTACTCAAATGTTTCACCAAATTTGCTCATCACCAAATTTTCAAGGCTCTTTTTTTGCACTTTTATTTACCCTTTTGCCATTCAATGTTGTGGATTAAATCTCCACCGTACAATTGGAGCAAGGATTGGAAGGAGTCATATCAAATTAAGTTTTTACTCAAATTTTTACACAAATTTGAGTAAAAATTTGGGTAAAGGGTGGACATGCTCTAAGATTTTCCTTGCGGAAAATATAAGCTACTTTCTTGTAGTTCCGTGATTTTTTTTTTTCTGGGGGGCTGCTGCTGTCGTTACCGCGACTGATATTTTGAAGTTTATCTTTTTTGACAGTTAACAGGTTCTGGTATAAAGTTTGCTGGGATGTATAGTCCAATGCATGCATGCAACAAGGTATGTATCATATATTTCCGTATAAATTCTTTAACCTCGTCTTTTTAGTTGTAGGAAAAACTTATAATTACCATTCCTTTTCTCTTTGTGGGAAAATTTCCTCTCTCATTTTGCAGATGAAGTCACTGGCAACATTCCAGTATGATCCAAGTTGTATGGCTCTTCTTATGGATGGAAGTGCAGCGCTAGGCCTAGATTTGAGTTTTGTAACACATGTATTTCTGATGGAACCAATCTGGGACAGAAGGTAAATTGACCAATAGATAGGGTCCAATAATGGCCGATGAAGTTTATACCTGTTCAAGGACATCAATGTGTTCCTTCTCAAGCTCTGTTTGCTTTAGATAGAGAAAAGGTCACTCCTCCAGTAGTTTTTGCCATGAGTTTAGCTGCCATGACCTCTTCATTCTGTCTCAATCAATCAATGTTTTTTATTCCAACATGTCGAGTTTTACTTCCACACTTTTATTTTCCATGGTATTAAATTCGATGTTTCTGTTGGAAATTTTATTAGCATGGAGGAACAAGTGATCAGTCGTGCTCACCGAATGGGTGCTACTCGTCCTATTCATGTGGAAACACTGGCAATGCGTGGTACAGTGGAAGAGCAAATGCTGAAATTCTTACAGGTATATTTTGGCACATATATATCATTATTGTTTTTCTCCCTCCGTTCCATAATAATGGACCCTTGGGAGTTCCAACTTTTTAAGGGGAATCCCAAAAATTATTCTTCATTATTTATGAGGGATAACTTTTGGAAATCAACATACGTTTGACTTTTTGAATGTGATTATTCTTTTGGAACATCCCAAAATGGAATAGTGGGACTATTATTAAGGAATGGAGGGGGTAGTTGGTTGTATCTTGTATGTGCATTTGTGATGCTAGTGGTTGCACGTGCCAACCACCTTATGCAATCAGTTATTGTCATCGTCTCCATTGTCATTTCGATTTTTCTTTGTTTATGTTGAGTTAGACTTGATGTTGTTGAACATCACTGTCAACCATCACCACATTTGTCTTGATTTTACGGAGTTAGTCTTCATGATGTCAAATATCCCGCCGATTGCGTCCATCATTGCTCCATGATTTGCACTCTCTTCGTCATCATCGCCAATTGTCTTGAAGAATTTATTGAAACTCAATTGTTCAAATCAGTGATTTTGATAATCAAGCTTTACATAGTGGCAATTTTTTTTTGTTTTGCAATACGCCAAACATATTTTTTTCCATCCGACCATCCTTATCAATCTCAAGGCATTTTCACCGATTATCTCCGTCATCTCTGGTTGGTGAAAATTCCCGAGTGAAAGCTGCAAGTGAATGACATCAACAACTATCATACTTGTTACTTGTTATAGCATTTTATTCACCATACTTGTCTTAATTTTGTCAAAGCTGTTGGAGTAATGTTCTTGAAGAGTATGTTGCAACTGTAATATTGTACCTGTATCCAAACATAACAATGTTCAATGCCCCTAGCAATTAATCAGATTACTTGGGGAAGCTTGTGCTTTGAAAATCATGGCTTTATGCCACTAAAATATAAATTTGCAAGAGAGTTTTTTGTGCTATAGAGGCGTTACCGTGGTTGTCTAAACTTGGGTAGTACGCAAAGGGAGAAAAATGGAAGAAAAAGTTCGAAAGTAGATGGGGTGGAGACGACCAAAGGCACAATTGAGGCTTGCTAGGCATCCAAACATTGCTGGCTTTAAATTGTTCATTGAATCCAACATGGGTTAACTGCACATAAGTACATGACATGTAGATGCAAGTTCTTTAAAACCAAGAAGCTTGCAAAGTCTACAACTTATGAGGGCACGCGATCTTCACAAGGTGGTAAAGTAAGAAATCACGTGAAGGTGAAAAGTGAAAGAAAAAGTTAGGACGATAGGATGGAGAAGACCAAAGTCACAATTGAGGCTCGCTAGTGCCCGAGGCAATGCATCCAAAAATGCCTCAAGGCTTTTGAATTTGTGCATTATCCTCCAGGCATACATGCCTCGTCTCTAGGACGATCTCCCAAGGTGCGCCTTTTGCACCACTGTGAGGTCTGCTAAGCTAAACTTAAACAAAGAATGTCGCTTTTGTGTTTTCAATTTACTGCCTACCATGTTGTGAGGTCTGCCTTGTTCTTTTCTCCATTTGTTTTCCTCATTGTCTATTTTTTTTTAAAAGTTTCTTCCTTTTTTTTAAGTTTCTTCCTAAGTCAGCTAATTTCTTAATATTTGTTGCAGGATCCTGATGAGTGCAGAAAGTTCTTGAAGGAAGAGTACAGAAAACCTGACCGTGAAAGTTCACGGCCACACCGCACATTACATGATTTTGCTGAGAGCAATTATTTGGCTGACCTTAGTTTTGTGCATACGAGCTCCGCTAGATGAGGGTATGTGAAATATGTTGCTTACTATCGAAGGTTCCTATAGTCTGCATTCTAAACAATTGGACGGGTATGTGTATTTGGGACATTTCTAGTCTTTACTCTTTACTGCTCTTTATGCACTGGATGTCAAGGAGCTTCTCTTTCTTGGTATGTATTTGGACTTCTAAGAAGTCGTTTTGTAGTGAACTAGCTATAAAGCATCAGATTCAGTTTGACTAGCTGGGGGTTGAGCGACTCTGCTCACCTTGACAGGGATTGTGAATTTACTGGTCGATTTTTTAGTAAGTCAAAGGCTTTGGTTGGTTGTTTAATGTTTCATAAAATTTTCTTCTGGGATACTCAAAATACCTACCAATTTAAAGAAGGCACACATTGTTGTCGATCCAAAGTGCACAACTGCAGACCCGTTGATTATGCTACAGTCCCATTCACGAGTGGGTACATTATTTTGTTTGTCTTAGGTGCAAAAGTCTCTTAGTGCGAGATTTTTCTAATTCTCATGTCAGGTTCAACCCATAATGTACCCCTACAGCTACATTATTAAGGAGTTTTTCAAGTTTCCGATGAAGCCTACTGAAGTGTCGGAAGACTCGGAAACGTTTCATATCAAGTTAAACAAGATTTTATTCCTATTTCCCAAACGAGTTTTGAGGGAATCAGTGTATCAATTTGATCCAGTGTCCAGTAAAATATTCTTTTCTGTTTGTTCATCAGTTCCAATGATGCATTGCATGCAATTGAATATTAAATTGTTGATGGTAGATATCTGATTAAAGTGATCACATTCACAATTTGCTCCGCCTTATTTTACTCTGTCGTACTTTGTAACTTACTTTGTATCGTTAGAAGATTCCAATCGCTTAGTTATGTTTCATCACACTTTTTTCATCATCTTAATCTCTCGCTGCTTTATGGTTGAATACTTACTTGGGTATCTAACAAT
The DNA here is from genome assembly GCA_036023075.1 of Gaultheria prostrata. Classification (NCBI taxonomy): domain Eukaryota; kingdom Viridiplantae; phylum Streptophyta; class Magnoliopsida; order Ericales; family Ericaceae; genus Gaultheria; species Gaultheria prostrata. Next base: position 23,537 of record JAXBDA010003331.1, on the reverse strand, counting down.
CTACCCCCATCATTTGTTTTCGTGTGTGTGCAGGAGTTCAACTATGTAAGTAGCTTGTATATTTTGTACCAGGTATGCACAACTCTCGCAAAACTCTGAAGCCCCTTTTCCCCTTTTTATGTTGTCAAGTTACATCTGCTGCATGACACGAATGCAGTTTTTCATTGCCTTTGGCGGGGAAGGTTTTTGCTTAGATGATCTTGCGATTCAGCCAATTGGTTTGGCATTTGTGAAAAGAAGCCTCGTAGCTATTTTGTTAACATCACATCAAGCTAATATTGATGCACTCCAATTTGGTGGTAGATCAAATTTGCCTTCATGACCCAGAAGAAAGCTATTTGCACAGTTGCTTTTGCCAATTAAGCATTATTTCTTTTAGCAGATTTGGATGGAATTTCAACATTTTTTTGTAGCTTCAGTTGTATCTGATACGAATGGAAATATATTTATTTGACGGTGACTGTTCCTGTTTCTGGCACTGGTTACTCTTCCGCGTTTTGTTTTGGCATCAAGTTACTGTTCCGGCTTTTCCATATATATGTTCAACCAAGATAGGTTTGCCTAGGGCTTTGACATGGAAGGAGAGAAAGTGACAAACGTGACGGAGGGGATGATTCGGGGAGGCGTTGTGACCCGAGTCACCATTTGTGTGCTATTGGTAGGTATAACTAGGGTTCGAGTGATCATTCAGTGAGAAAGTAATAATTTTCGCCGGAGGAGCGCAACAGCTTCACTGATTGCAGTTCAATCATGGAGCAGAGATTGTGCCCATATAATAAAGTGTTGCCATTTTTGTAACCCTTTCATAATGTTGAAATTTTGTTGATTCATGCTTAATATTTAAGGAGAATGGAGTAAAAAAAATGCACCGTGCCCCTTTAAAATGTCCTAATTGGAGGTGGATGCATTGCCGATTCTGTTCTAATTCGAGGAGCCGTGAGATTAAGGTAAGTATATATCGATAAACGCTTGAAACGGACAACTTTGATCATTAAAATGGAACTCGGTGGGTACCAAAGTGAGGGTGACAACTTTGATCATTAAAATGGAACTCGGTGGGGTACCAAACGAGTCTTGCTACAGGGACCGACCATGGTGCACCGACCGGCGTCGGTGACCCACTTGTGGATCCGAACCGTTAGATCATCTTAAAATCGTTTTCCGAGGGGCCCTACACAAGAATCGAGGCAATCGGACTGCTCTAAGTGCTTGATCCAAAATCACCCCATTTCATGCAATTTGTTTTTGGATGAAATGGGGTGATTTTGGATCAAGCACTTAAGGCAGTCCGATTGCCTTGATTCTTGCATGGGGCCCCTCGGAAAACGATTTTAAGATGATCTAACGGTTCGGATTTGCCGTGTGGGACCCACAAGTGTGTCCCCGACGCCGGTCGGTGCACCATGGTCGATCCCTATGGGATTTTCAGTACCAAACTACCAACGGATGGTTGCGCTGTGCAGTATGGGTTAGCGAGCCCTTGACTTACACCTCGATGCCTGAGACGACATCCTTACATTGGGCTTAGTTGTTTTTACCTTTCGTTTATTGGGTTGTTCTCTAGATTACTTTTGGTGTATTTTGGTTGCAATCCTTGTAAATGCCGTTTGGCTTCTCGATGCTATGCAATTGGCTTCCATTCAAAAAACAAAAAAAATAAACTTTGATCATTAAAATGAAACGTGTACCAAAGTGAGGGTGACAAAAGGAAATTCGAGGAGCCGTGAGATTGAAGTTCGAGGAAGAAAAGGACCGCCTTTGAAAAAAGAAAGAGAGATTTCGCTTGACTCACTAAGCATATCAGCCAATATTAATAAGAGCATCTCCAATCCAAGGCTTCAAATCCTAAGTGGAGTAAAAATGGTTACTTTTGACATTTTTCTTTGCTCCCACCCTTATGTCAAATGGAGCAAAGCCACCGTGAATTTGAGTCCTCAACATTTGCTTAAAATTTAACTTCTCATGCCAAATCTGTACGTTGCATTTTGGAATTCAAATTGTACAGTTTGTGTTACTCCTTTCGTTCCAGATTATTGGTCTTACTTTGGAAATCCAAATTTTTATGAAAAGTAAATAATTATACCAAAAAAAGAAAAGAACACAATTTTCTGGAAACAGGGTGAGTGTTGTGCACTTGAGTGCTATGCACAGTGCTGTGCACCCCTCAGCCGTTTGATTGTGGTTTGGACGGTCCGGATGTGTTTTGATTTTTTACCGATAAAAGAAAATCAAAATTAAATTAAAATTGCAGAATGCATCTGGGCCGTCCAAAATATGATCGGACGGCCGAGGAGTGCACAGCACCCACCCAAGTCAAAAGTTGGATTTTAGGACGACCAAAAAAGGAAATGACCAACAATTTGGGACGGGAAGGACTTCAAGGTTGAAAATTGATGATTGTTGATATCAAATTTGGAGATATCAAAATGCCACAAGTCTTTAAGACAAAATTTGACATCTCGAATTTGAAGTCATGGTTGGAGATGCCCTAACGGCAACTAGCCAATGGGGCTTTATTGCCAAGGGTTCGCCCAGCCATGGTATAAAAGCTTGGGGATGAAAACAGCAGTTTACCCGAAATAGTAGTCCGAAAATCAGTTAATACCAGTTCAAAGTCGTTGAGCTGGGGTTCGAATTGCGCACAGTTCAGTGAATCTTCTTTGATCCGAAGTCCAAATCGAGTTCTACTGCTCGTCGAATCGTCGTTGCCCCTTCATCAGGTCTGTTTGTAGCTTGTTTTCCTTTTGTGTTAAATTTCCATTTTGATTATGAGATTATGGAACTTGGGCGGTTCAATTTCTGTTAATCCGATAGCTGCATCACCTGTCTCTGCTCAGCTCTGTAATTTGGACTATTGTTGAGGCTTTAGGTAAAAAGTATATCCAGGTACGAAGCTCTCGCATATGTGGGGCCCGGGAAGGGTTGTTGTATGCAGTCTTACCCTGCAAGCAGAGAGGCTATTTCAGAGAATTGAACCTGTGACTGTGGCCTACGGGCCACTATAGAGTAGCTTTACCGCTGCGCCAGGTCCGCCCTTCATTGATGAGGCTTTAGGTAGATATCGTAAAAAGAAAAAAAGAAATGCAGTTGAAGTTCAATTCTCACAGCTTGTTTGTTTGTCCGTAGATGAACGGATTGTAAATAGATAGAATTCATGAGATATAAGAGCCCTTGGATATAGCTGTGCATATGAAATGGCGGGTTGCAAAGTAAATCCCGTGTTTGTTTTGGTTGGAATTTTGGTTTGTACCATGTATTTGATTTTTGACAATTTACATCATGCAACCACTAGCTTTTTTTAAACCAAAAGGGCAATTTATACCCAAAAAGGAAAATATAAACTAAAGGGTAAAACAGTCAACTCACTACTATATTGATGGAGGCGATAGTAAATCCCACCCCCCATGGGAATTCTTATCTCGTGCGGCAGCGGGATATGGACATTTCCTATCCCATCAACTTGCGCCGCCAACCAACGAGCTTTTAGCTCAATGGTATTGGCCAAAGCCTCCCTTAGTGGAGACCAGGGTTCAAGTCCCATAAGGGGCACTTTGGGTGTGATGCCATTTCCCCTTCGGCCCTTCCCTTAGAGTAGGTTCTAACGATTGACCATAAAAAAAAAAAAAAAAAAACTTGTGCCGCCGCACCGAACACAGGATTTTTGAAGCCCACGGATTACATCTCCAATCCCAACTCCAAAATGTTGGAACATTTCCAAAATATTTAATGCATATTAAATGTAATTATTGGTGAACGGTTTTTAAAGTAAATGGTGTGTCTGCTCAGGAGAAATGAATAGACGCAACCATTGGATTTAAATGGTTTAAACCAAAAGGTGTGTCATAGACATGACTATTGGATTAAATGGTGTGACTGTTGGGTTTAAATGAATAGATATAACTATTCGTGAACGGTCACAATGGTTTGAATGTAAAGATGTGACCATTGGTGAATGGTAACAAGTCTATGCCTATATAAAGGCTAGCGGTTTCACCAATTTCCAAGACAGAAAAACAATTATGATTTTAGTTGTTGTTTCTCTCTAGAATTATCTTCTCCATATATTTTTGGCGGGCTCGTAAAATCCAAAGGTGTTCTGGTTCTTCTTCGTCTGTGCATGACGTAGTTGAACAAACAGTCAATCGAGACTGAGCTTCATTGTATCTTGGAGGCGAATTTGCCGGTAACCCGGTGCACACCAAATTCACTCGAATTGGTGGGGGCGAATATCGTCTTAAGGACATCGACATTGTAACGCGCCTTGAAGCAACCATTGATTCACTCCATTTTTTTATCCACTTCCATCGATTATTCTATTTTTGTACCAACAATCTTAAGACGATATTTCAATTTTGATACTTCGGTATTTTGAAGCGGATGAATTTTTAATTGGTTGGCTAAGGCGAGTTTTGTCGTTGTGTGAGAGAGACTAATGTTCGATTGCCGGCGGCATTAGGAATGGGAGTATTTGGCACTACTTGGTTGGAAAGTGAATCAAGGAATACTAATACAGTTCCCCTCAACCAGGTCCTTGATACAATGTATTATTTGGCAGTCACAATGAATTGTTTGAAAATTATTCATCACCACCAAAACTGATGATGGGGTCATTGCCGAAATGGGAAATCTTCGTGTTGCGTACATGAGAATTTTGGGCATTACCTGTAGTTCATTGTTATTCCTATTAATTAGTTCGAAATGGTTTGGGGATTGGCGTTTCTCTTTGAAAAGATAGATGGGATTGGATTATTTCCAAGGAGGTAACTTTAGGCGCTGGGAAAAGAATATGCAATTGGAGTTTTTCTAAAAGAAAAGGGTTGTATCTTATTACATTATGGTGATCTGGTTCTTTCGTAAGTTGTTCTCATACTATTATTTGTTCACGTGGATTAAGGTACATTCTAAACTTTTTTTGATATGAGAACTGAATTTTGATATGGGTGTTACTGATTTTTGTACACAATGTTTGTTTTCACTGAACTTGATATAAATGTGATTTCTTGATGATACTTTGCATCTGTATCAGTTGGTCTCCATATACACCTAGGGAGTTTCTAAAAGTTCTGTGGAAATTAGTAGGAGTAGTATTGTTGCCGTTATTCCTTTTAAAGTGCTTAATTAGTGCAAGTGCTTCTCTTTAGCAATTTATCAACCGGTTCATGCAAAAAAGTGAATTCGACCGTTATTTTGCTAATTGTTGCACCCCTTGAGGAATGGCTTGGGGCTGTTGCTTTCAATTTAGTTTTTCTTGACCGTTGCATATTGTTTGAATGGTGGCCCTGACTGCCTTGGTGACTCTTTGAAGCATCAGTTGTGTCTTTAAGGAAAAGACACATGTACACTTATAAAAATCTAGTTATACGGGTCAGAGACGAGGTTTTATTTAGAGCTGTTGCACGGTTGTTTAAATGGTGCATTACGTGCCGTTTTAGAATAGGGGCACCGGTTTGTTTTATGGTCTATCCAGAGCCTCACTTTGCCATTGTTCTGCGACGTTCTATAAGGAAGAAGTATAAAAACAAGAGGAACATTTTAGCATTCATGTATGATATTATACAGCTTTTGTTTGATTTTTCAGAATAGAAATGACAACGATCATATTTACGTGTGCCTTGTCCCGCTGCATTTACAACAAATTAGAATGTTGAAGTATTAATGTGTTTTTGTAGTCATATGGTTTGTGTATCCACATGCAAAAATTAGCTTTATTCGCGTTGTTTATTTTTGGAGGTTCATGATGTACTCTAGTGTTTTATAACAAAATGTTTTGTTTATGAGCATGGATATTAGGTTTTGACGTTTTGTTGATAGATTCTTTCTTGCCCTTATTATCATGGATGGTTGGGGATATATTTTTATAGCCAAGGTTTATGTGGTTTGGCATCGGACGTGGTCGGTAGTTGATCGTGTCGGTGGCTATATAATTATATCTGGTAGTTTGCTTTATGCAAGTTTTGATGTTCCTGGTTTGGAAATTTTATTTTCAAATTAAACATACCCTGATATGTTTGTAATTTTGAAAATGGTCTCCTAGGCATATTGGAGAGTTAACAAATGTGTAGATTGGTTAGTTTCTACCGGTTTGATTACTTAGATGTTCTAGACAGCTACATCCCACAAGTTTAGTTCTAAATTTAATTTTTTAGAGGATTGGTTTATATGCTTGTAATGGGTATCCATAAGTTTTCATGGATACAAAGGCGCCTGATACATTAAGCATGGAAACCATGGATAAAAAAGTAAGTCTACTTTTTGTGGGGGTTTTCTCTCTTGGTTGAAAGTGAGGTTTTTATAGTGAGATGGGGTGACATGGTGCTTTGTCACGGATATTTCTCTAGAAATCACTTATGAGAGAGGGTTAGTAGTTATGATTGTGATGTTAGTCCGGACATGAAATTCACATCATGAACTATGAGAGTTTATAAGTATGGAAAATATTGCCCTTGCGGCAATGGTAAATTCTTGCAAGGGTTATGATGTGGTAACCATCAACAGGGATGTGACTTGGCCCATTTTATTTTGATCACTCCTGGTGGAAACTCGACTCACCGCTTGTTACATGCTTCAAGTCTTGAGTTCAATGAACAAAGTACACCATATGTCGTGATTGCAAGCACTTAATGAATTTTTTATACATCCCAAGGTAAAGTGCTTGATACCTGTAATGTAAAAAAAAAAAAAAACAAGAGGCTGAGCTACTTAGTTCTTAATAGGGCTTTTGTGTTTTCTTTACAGGGACACTGATAAAATCCTACCTATGTGAGTGTGGAGGTGGTGCCGCTTCCTATAGGTCTCGGGGACTTTGACTTTAGAGCACTCATGAAACCAAGATAAAGACCCAAGGCCAATTCACGGGTCGGCTTTTATGAATTACCTAAGGAGAAGAAAATTTGTGTGTGAGACGTGTCCGGTTAGTCAACATGGATTGCAAGTTCAAAGACAAGTCTACTATGCTCTTCCGATTAACTTTGATGTGTTTTCACTACGTGAATGGTTAAAATCGTAAGATACCTTCATTTATGCACAAATTTTCCGAGTCTATCCAATGTTTATTTTCAATATTTTGAAAATGGTGGGGGATTGTTGGAACATTTCCAAAATATTTAATGCATATTAAATGTAATTATTGGTGAACGGCTTTTATAGTAAATGATGTGTCTATTCAGGAGAAATGAATAGACGCAGCCATTGGATTTAAATGGTTTAAACCAAAAGGTGTGTCATAGACATGACTATTGGATTAAATGGTGTGACCGTTGGATTTAAATGAATAGATATAACTATTCGTGAACGGTCACAATGGTTTGAATTTAAAGATGTGACCATTGGTGAATGGTCACAAGTCTATGCCTATATAAAGGCTAGCGGTTTCACCAATTTCCAAGACAGAAAAACAATTATGATTTTAGTTGTTGTTTCTCTCTAGAATTATCTTCTCCATATATTTTTGGCGGGCTCGTAAAATCCAAAGGTGTTCTGGTTCTTCTTTGGCTGTGCATGACGCAGTTGAACAAACAGTCAATCGAGACTGGGCTTCATTGTATCTTGGAGGCGAATTTGCCGGTAACCCGGTGCACACCAAATTCACTCGAATTGGTGGGGGCGAATATCGTCTTAAGGACAGCGACGTTGTAACGCGCCTTGAAGCAACCGTTGACAAACAGTCAATCGAGACTGGGCTTCATTGTATCTTGGAGGCGAATTTGCCGGTAGCCCGGTGCACACCAAATTCACTCGAATTGGTGGGGGCGAATATCGTCTCAAGGATAGCGACATCGTAACGCGCCTTGAAGCAACCATTGATTCACTCCATTTTTTTATCCAGTTCCATTGATTATTCTATTTTTGTACGAACACAAAATCCGACAAACAAACGGATATCGATCCTAGTTCCATTACCATTTATAGAAGGATTTCCCAACATGCTTCTGTAACTGTATTTCTCCAGAAATGGAATTATTCCAAATCCGAATACAGAAAAGGAATCAAATGATATGTTCTGGAAGCAAATTTACATCAATTACTGTGACATCATGGTTCTTGTCAGCTGATTGCTGAAAACAATGGATTGCCATTGAAGATTGATTTATGGAAATGATTTTTGAATGAGTCTTTGAATATCTGAATTGACGTTTGAATTAGTTTTATTGTATTGCTTCTATTCTAAACGCCACGAGTAAGGGGATTATTGTATTTTGAATCATATGATTAGATACTTCTATATGTTAATGGTATTCAAATAATATCCTAGTCATTGTCGAGTATCGCTTATTGCTTAAAACATGGGATTTCCATTGAAGATTGACTATAGATAGGATTCCTAAATCAATCTTTGAAAATCTTGAATGGACCTTTGAATTAGTTTGATTGTATTGCTTGCATTCTAAACGCCACGCTTGAGGGGATTATTCTAATCGGCATCATATGATATCATATCTCATATTATATTCTGGTGGTATTCAAATAATCTCCAACCGATTCGAAAAAGGTGATAGCAAACGTAGTTTGTCCATACTGAACCTTATAATTTAACACAATATTTCCTGCAGAATGCTATGATCACTAACTGATAAATTATGCATATATTTGCCATATGTATTATGGAAAAGAAGAAATTGTTTTGCTGCTTCGCTTTATCATGCAACAATTCTGCATATTCTGTTAACCGATGAAGTTGGATTTACTTCGTTTACCACACATTTACAAAGCTTGATCTCTCTGCCTAATCTACCCATCTATTCAGTCTGTAATTATAAAGTCTGAAATTAAATTTGAACATTAGGGACAATAACATTGAATGCTTTTTTTTTCCCCTTATTCTAATAAGATCACATCCAAGTCATTGAAAATTCTTCTGGTTCTATCCTTTGAATGGGTTCCCTCTCTACCCTTGTCTTATTACTGATGCTTTGTTGTTTCTTGGCTTTGTTTTCCTCTCATTAGATGTGGCCTAAGCTTGTTCACATCATGCATTTGAACTGGCTTCAGAAAGAACTCCTCTGCCCCTTCTTCCAAGCATCTGAGCAACACCCAAATAACAAAAAGCAGGTCAGTACCGTATCATGCAGGTACCATTTCATATTCCAACAAACTAAAATCTGAAAAATTGAAGGTAACAAGTTTGAATGTTTGATAATATCGAGTATTTTCTTTGTTTTCCTCACCTATTGATCCTTGTAGGGATGTTTTCTGATGACATGATTACGACTGGGATGTAGTTGAGAGATTTAGATTCCTGCTAGTCATATAATATCCTTCATTAGCAAAACATATAAAATCAACAAAACATAGGATGCGCGCTACATATGTTTATATACATTGGTAGCGACAGCCACGGCCTGTTTTCATGGCTTTTTCTTATCTACCAGACACAAGGTACTGAGATCTACATGTATACATCTGGAAACTTGTTTGGTTTTCGTCTAAACAACTGATAATTTACCTTGATCTTTCTTAAGAGCTCATAGCCTGTCATTCCAGGCATGCAGTAATCTGTAATAATCAAATTGACTTCTGTTTCCTGCAATGTAAAAGATGGTAAGAAAATACATCAATAAATGTCTTAGAGATATACATGCATTCGTACGTATTTAGATGATTAAAAAGAGTAAGGAATCCAAAAGAATGGTGCAAACAGAACATCGATATCGAAAATTTCTTACTTGGTCATGGTTTGGAGAAACAGGGGTTGGTTTTGGATCTCTCTTTTCATCATCTTGTAGTAGTCCTAGGAATTGAAGAGCTTTGCTTCCAGAATCTACAGCAGTAACTGGGGAAAAAATAGGACACCTCAAGATGTGAGAATCAAAATATAAAATAGAAATATAGTCTCAAAATAGACACAATTGCGTTTGTTTGGTATGTTAGTTTCCTAGAATGTGAAATCCTTCCATGCAAGTGGTGATAATGGGACCTGGGTTTAAGATAAAGGCCGTTACGATGTTTCGCACAGCCCGTACGTAATAGGATTTCGGACGTTTGATACCGTTATTTATTTACATATGAACCGATACAGACCGATACAGTTCAATATGGGCCGATATGTGTCCATATCATCAATACCGTTATGTTATCTGATAACAGGACTTAAAACACTGATGGGATCACATGTCTAATCTGACCCATCAAACAAACCCAAAGAGAAAAAGAACCCTCTTTTCCCTTTGCCTTCTGGCTGTAGAACATGATAAAGACATGAAATTACCTTGGAAAGAAGAGGATTTGAGGAGCCTCTCAATCAACTTTCTGTCAATGAGGCTGTCATCAACTGCTAAAACATGGAACTTTACATCTGCTGCAAAACTATCCATTTGTGGGTGAATATGCCAAATGTCAATGACCTAGAGAATAAGAGGGCCAAGAAAACCAGAACTCCAGAGAGGAAAATAAGACTGAGAAAAATGAAGGTTTGTGGATCTTGTTTGTGAGTTTTTATGAGGAGCCATTTTAGGGTCATAGCTGAAACTAAATAATTTTCAAGATATGGACAGTTTGGAAAGCAAGATCAGACCAGATAGCATTTCAGAATCTCCCGGATCTTCTGGTTTGACTTTTTGAATTTGTGAACAAGCAAAAATGATTGTAAGTGTTTTATTTTTGGCACATATTCAAATGGGATTTTTTTAAATAATAAAGTTGACTTTTTCTTGTGATAATATTCCATTGCCTCTTGGTATTAGGGGAAGGCTAGATACTACATTGGTCATCCAGATTTCCAGATTGACTCTTTGGTTTAGGATACCAAGAAAAGAAAAACTTTACAGCCTCCAAGAATGATCCCATGCACGTGCTTGCTGGTCTGGAATTCCTCAGTAATATCCTGAAATAAATGGGTATCTTTAGGAAATTCCGAACGTATCACATTTTATTCAATTTTTTTTTTAATCGGAAGGTAGTTCATAGATATTATCGTATTATCATCATCGACACGATAAACTGGACAATCAATATAACCCGAGCTCCTACTTGGTTGTTCCTATTGTATCGATGGGGCTTGGTCAAGCTATTGACTCAAGCCCGCATTCAGGGAGCTCTTCTGGATCCCCTGTTCATTAACGTTGTATTATTGGACCAATCTAGGCCCTCCTGTCTTGTCTTCCTCTCGTAAAGATAATCTATAGTCGATCTTGAAAGAAGTGGACACGCGTTGGGCGAGCCGCCTTTTTATCTCAGCAGAAAGTAAAAGACCTGTTTGGTGATAAGGTAGTTTGCCTTTACTTTTTGTTAATGACGAGGGGTTCTGGCCTTAATGAGTTCTAATAAAATATAAATCCTTTTGATGGGCAGATTACTTGGTATTAGCAGGAAAAAAGCAATCATTAACTTCAAAATCTTAATAAACAACATGGCAACGGTGACAGAAGTACAGTGAGTTGGCAATATCTTTGTATTAAGATTAGGGTGGTTTTCCCCACAAAAGATTTGGGTGATTTCATGCAAATCTTGACCCTCTTTATTTAATTCATTTGCTCTATTTTGAGGGGCTCACAAGTTTATGTTTCTTTCCCTCTCAATCTTTGAGTTGCACCTTGTTCTAACATCACAAAATTGGGGAGTCTAGCCAAAATCTCCAAACAATCAAGTCCACCAAATAAAATGTTTGGCTCAGAAAATATTTCTCTCAGGTCCTTCTATTCTACGTTAATTTTTTATCCTACGAAGAGGTGGACTAGGGGTGTTTGGGTCCTGCACTTCACCTCAATTTTCTTCCTATTTGTAGTACACTTTTTGGATTTTTTTTGTAAAATTACTGAAGAGTGGTCCCCACAAACCGAGCCAAATTAGTAATCCTGTGTCTGCCACTGATCCTTCGGCCAATGGATTTGTGGGAAAATTTACTTGAAAAAACAACATAAAATAAATTTCACTGAGTAGCTTTATTGTTTTAGTATTAGTATATCTCTATTTTTCGACTTGGTTGATTGTTTTAGTTGTTTTATGAGAAAAAAATTCTTTACACCGGCAATGTAAAATCCTCCTTTTCCACCACAACCGTATCTAGATCCCACCGTGAGTTTTTTTATTTTGATCTGAACAGTTCATCTTGTAGGGCTTCCAAAGTACTGCATCCATGCGAAAGATCATTTTGATTAGACATCGATAGATATATAAAATTTTGAATTTCGTTTTGCAAAATGAATTGTCAAGGACATTTTTTAACTTTAAAATCCATGACCGTCCATTTTACAAAACAAAATTCAAATTTTGATATACCTGCCGATGTCCAATCAATATTGTTTTTTGCAGGGATGAATTACTATGCGGGCCCTACAAAGTGAACGGTTCAGATTAATATTTAATACACAATGAGGCCCACAAAAATAGGTGAAAAATGAGGGTTTTACACCGATGGTGTAAAAAATGTTATCTCTTGTTTTATTTGCTCCTACATACCTATTCAAAGCTCTGCAAACATAAAATAGAACACCAGGTTTCTAACTGTCTCATAACGAAGATGTTAGTCTCTCCCAATTACATTGTCTGAGGACACATGCCTTCTGAGAGAGGCAGTAATACATTTAGTATGTAAACTAGTGTCTACAGCTAAATTGTAAACTGATTAACGATTGCATTCTGATCCATCCATGCACACCATGTATGATGAATTGTAAATGTATCTCGCACATACCTTCCAATATACCATTATGCTAGGGACAAACACAAAAATGCACAAACAATTTTAGGCACACTCACATTGGTTGGGGGATCCACACACACTGCGCGAGTGTTTGTGCACTTTTACGTGTCTTTTATCTTTTTTCCGGTAGACATACAAGAGGCCCATTGAAAATCAACTTTACCGGTAGAGTCTTTGATTTGAACATCGAAAGAAAGAAAAAGATGGACTGATGTAGGACAACGAGAAAAAAGAAGAGAGAGGGAAAACACATAAGGTCAATGTAGGACCCTAATTTCAAACAACTTGATCAAAGTCTCATCACAATCTTGATCATATTATTCATAGATTAACAGACAAACTAAAAGATAGACTCAACATAGTACCAAACTGATCAAATCTTATCCCTGTTTTTAAACAATACAAATCCTATCCGAAAAATAAAAACAGATATGGGACCAAAAAGTTAATCTAATCCCACGAGACTTGACCTGAGGCGTTCAAAGAGGATTCTTCTGCTCCAGCCAATTTAGGGTTGCGCCATCATGGACACGGCATAAGACATTGAACTTGACAGTGATAGCAGATTCCTGAACCTGGTAGTGCTCAACTTTTGGATTTCCTTTGAGCATTTCACATAATGTAACTTTTTAAAAGTACTCCACAAGACACACATTACTTCTACCCTTAGATCTCTCCTAGTACTTAGCATCCAAGCTAATAATACACTATCCCTTTAGACAATGTGACCCTCCTTAGACATAAGCTCCACCCCTTTGGTTGGACCACCACTCTCAATTTTCTTGTACACAAAACCCTTAGCAACCACCACATAAACACAAAAATTCAAAGCACTCAATCCTGCCAACACCCAGTAGAAGTAATCAAGGTGCGTCCGATTGAGGTTATTGCTGATCAGCCACTCGTAACCAAATCTTGCACTAATCACTTCCACAATGGATATAACCGCGGTGCTCAAGAAGCTTCCCACTCCCACGATGCTAATGTGAGCCGCGGCTCCCACGCTTCTCATCTCTTCGGGCATCTGGTCATAGAACAGCTCTTGGAGTCCAACGATGGTGAAAACGTCCGAAAGCCCACACAGAATGTATTGTGGGAGTAACCACCAAACCCTCATGGGGACTATTGATTTTGGTGCATTTAGAAGACCGTGGTCAATTGCGATTTTGACCCTTTTAGCCTCAACTAGAGCTGATGCTACCATCGTGAGTGTTGACAGGAAAATTCCAATCCCTATTCTTTGTAGCATTGTTATACCGGATTGGTGACCGGAGATTTTTCTGGCAATTGGAACCAGTACCCGGTCATAGAGTGGAACTGCGATGAGGATTGTGAGTCCGGTGGACACTTGGAGGGATGCCGCGGGTACTGGGAAATTTGAGGGTCCTATTGTTCTGACCATTGTGCTGCCTTGTTTGGTGAAATAGGTGCTGAGTTGTGCTATTACTAGAGCAAATGTCAAGCAACTTAGCCATATGGGGACTAGCCTTAGGACAAGCTTCACCTCTTCAACTTGATTCGCAGAGCAAAGCCTCCATGGGTTTCTGGTTTTGCTCGATTTGTCTATATCATCAATGATCATTGCCTTGTCCAAAAACCTGTAGAGTTTTAGGTCTGTGAGATAAAATGGCAGTACTTGGAAAAGTTACGGTTCAGTGAGATAAAAGTTATTTTTTGCTATAAAAAAAAAAAACGTCCGACATCGATTTTTTTTTAGGTCAGAATGAGATTTCTTAGTGCTATATACATCGATATTTTTCAACAAAATAGTCATTTTTAGGTAGGACCAAGGATGAGCCGGGAAAAAAAATCTCTAGTATTATATAGAATTTTTTTTTATGAATTATATAGGCTCACCCCAACAAAGTATTTTGGGAAAAACAATTCGTCCCTGCGTAGTGAAATTCCTGACTCCGTCGACATTGCAATAACTTGACAAGTTGTGCACGCTGTGTGTAATTGATGATAAACAATGTTGAGGGCAGTGCTGGTTGCAATAAAAAAAAGAGATTGAAAATAAAAGCTAGCAAAAGGACCTAGGGGTCTGCTGTGGACCTGTGGTGGATCTGCCCAAAAAACAGGCATCATCCGGGGTAAAAAATGTGATCTGAATCGTTTATTATGTAGCGCTTTGACGTATAGAACAAACCTGTAAAATCAAGTCGATCCGATATTGATGACTTAATGCACGAGCCACAACTTTGGCTTGTTCCAAAAAATTATACTGTACTATGAACAAATGTGGTTTGTTCATTGTGTTACAGATATCCGATTGGTTTAATTTTTATCCGTTCGATCTACACGTCAAGCTCAACATAATCAACCATTCAGATGACAGTTTTTTTGACTCAGGACCATGCCCATTCCGTACTTGTCCATTTATCTATGGTTCCCCCGTCAAATAGAATTCTAGAATTCACCCACTCAGAGGGATGTGTGATGTGTAAATATTTTTTACTACTACTTATATGCGATTGTGATACTTAGTGGCATATTAAAAAAGAATACTTTTGTTATCTTCGTACAATTTCATTTCTCTGATAACGTCATTGCTAACATAACCTTCCAACAAAGACACGTAGTATCCAGCACTGTTATATACTGTGGTTGAAAATATATATAGCTCGGCTCGAGCTCGAATCGAACAAATATAAACGAGCCAAGCTCAAGTTCTCCAATAATTTTTTTCCCAAAAAGGTGGTATAAATTACTACTCCCTCCGTCCCTTTTATAGTGTGTACATTTCCATTTTGAACTGTCCCTTAATAAGTGTGTATTTTGAAAAGTTAGTGGATATATTTCCTATTTTGCCTTTAAAAGTAGATTCCTTTTTAAAAAGTTAGTGGGTATTATTATATTGATAAGGGTAAGTAATGAAAAGTAGATGTAAAAGTTGTAAAAGTTGATGTGAGAGAAAAATAGTTGGAATTCTTAGGTAACACACTTAAAAATGGACGGAGGGGAGTACTACAAATGCTATGGGAAATGAAATTGTACGAAGATATATTCTTGTTTACTAGCCTAACTCGAGTTTGGCTTGTTTACGAAGCAAGTTTAAAATTTTGGCTCGAGCTCGCTTATTAATTTGACGATTGAGCTCAAATGAGTCCTGAACAAGCCGAACCTCGAGTTGGATAAAACAGCTCGGCTCGGCTCGTTTATAGTCTTAATCAATCTCTTTTTTAGTAGTAATAAATAATGAGGGCGAACTTGTTAATTTAAACCAAACAAAAGCCTCGTGCACAAGGTACAACTTTTTTAAAGTGAACATTATTTGGTACCTCTAGGCCCAGGGCAACACTCTTTAACAGTCATACAGTACAGTGAGCTCCCAACAATTAAAGGTAAATCTTACATAATCATGTGGAGAAACGTTTCGAGGCGATGATGCCGGTGAACACCATATAAAATCCTAGATTCTATATTTTGAATGAAAAATTGGTACATTGGATCAAACACTTCTTATTATCCGATTGAATTGATTTTTCACTGAGCCACTCAAAAAAATATTAAAATTAATGACCGATCAATTATGTGGCCAATTTGTACACCATCTGCACAATGGGTAGCAGCTCTCTTTTTTAAGGTACGTAGGATTATATAATAGAATCTAGGATTTTATATCCTTAATGAAAAATTGGTACGTTGAATTAAATACTTCTAATTACCTGATTGAATTGATTTTTTACTAAGCCACTCAAATAAATATTTAAAAATTAATGAGGGATCAATTATGTGGCCGATTTGTACAACATCTGTGTACAGACTATGGGTACCATAACATCTCTCTTTTTTATACGTAGCATTAGACTTGCCGACTTGGTACTATAACGTAGCCCCTGTACTAGACTTTGTCATCATGAGACACCAAACCCTAGAACGGTCTAGTGCCTTTTGGGTGCACCATAGTCTCAGTGCTGAGACACCCACCCCCACCAGATGTACTCCTTGGTCTCCTGGGCCAATCCCATTTCCAGAATTCGGAATTTTTTGTGTCACAAAAACATTTTCCACTTCCTCATCATTCGTGGTCCCACCCAAAACAATTGTGACATGTTTCATATCATAGCCCATAATATTTCATCAATACGTAGTATCCTTGGTACATATACTTTACAACCGGTCTGAGATTTTTGGGGTCTTAAGCGAAATTTGGAAATACGGCCTTTAATTGTTCCAGATGAAACATAAGACAGGCTTGCGGTTTAGTGGCGCAACACTTGGAAATTTCCATCTTGCACCCTAAGGTCGCAGGTTCAAGCCTCTGAGTTGTCACTTTGAAGCATTTTTCGTACGCTTCAAAAATAGTAGCGTGAAAACTGAAGAAAGCAAGAATTGAACTCGCTCTCATGGATAGCGCACAAGAATCCAACCACTGCGGCAGATTCATCTATTTGTAAAACTCTTTACATACATAATATTTATTACATAATTCTGTATTTGGGGGCCCTAATATTCGGTCGAAAACTAGAGGCCCTAGGCGACCGCATGATAGGCCTATGCCCAGGGCCGAGCCTGCTTACACCAACACGACGATAACGTACTCATGTAATAATCCTTAATGAGGTAATTTCATTTTTCGACAGGGTTGGATACAGTCTGTTTCCATAAAACTTTTTTTGAGAATGCATAGCTTACCAAAAGGCTGTAGGCGACACATACCCACTTGACATTCACTTGGTGCCTTGAGAAAGAGACACGGTTATATCTGATGGCACTTGACCGGTTCAGTTAAAAAGTTCATGACAAGCACAAGTGCTGAAGTTCATAGGTGGATTTACTTTCACAGTTTGAATGTACAAAGAAGAGTAGGAAGAGTAGGCCCTTTGACAAAGAGTGGATATACACAATGGTATATACTCAGCTATTCAGTGGTTCTATTTCAAGATCACTATTCACTAAATTCGCAGCATCATCATGAAGGTGAGATTTTACATCTTTTTCCTTTGTTCAAGCTGGCAAAATACTTGCAAAGTCAGAATTTTACTGCCAACAATAATTCCTTTGGATCACTTAAGGTTTGCCCGGTTATTAACTTCAAAGTCTCAAGATTAGCCAATGTGCGCCTAAGCTGGCCGGATGCACGGTTATGAAAAAGATGCAAAAAATTCTGCCGATGTACTGAATTCTGGTTCAGTTTTGAAAACATGGCCTACCATTACGTTGTGGGTTGAGTCTATATACAATTACTGTGTATTTGATGTCGAATACTCCACTAAGCTTGTCCATTTTTTCCCTTTTCAGACACTAAATAGTGGATGCTAAAAGTTTAAGAGTTTCAGACCGATACGTACCTGAATTGATTGGTTCTAGCCAAAGTGCCACCCTTCAATTGGCCTCCCGTATCTTTACTGCTGGTGTCCTCATGGAAAACACCATGATTTTGGCTCGTCTCACTCATCCGCCACTTCCTAGCCGCTGCAACGAACACTTGAGCCACCCTGGTAAAAGGGCTCCCAACAGGAGCCTCCCGGCGATAAGTCCTACTTCCGACAAGAAAAATTACAAGCGCGGCTGCCACCACTGCCGCCGGCATTCCGTACCCGATTCCCCACCCGATATAATCTTGGACGTAGATCACCACCAGTATCGCAGTGGTGGCACCAATGACTATCCCCAAGTACCACCAGTTGAAGAATGAGCTCTTGGCCGCCTTCTCTTGAGGAAGATTTTCATCGAATTGATCTGCCGCAAATGTCTGGACACATGGTTTGTGTCCACCTTCGCCGATACTCAATATGTAAAGGGCTACAAAGAAAACTGCTTGGCAATGTTGCAATGATGCTGTGGTGACTGATGCGGTCAGCAGAAAGAGGCCCTGCAAAATTCAGTAAGATTTGTCTCCTGATATTGCTATTTAAAACCACAGATGAAACCAAGATTCAAATAATAGAATAGCTTATGGATTAGGAAAGATGGTGAACTCACTAAGAGATATATGATGGATGATAGAAGGATGGTCTTGAAACGGCCAAGGTAGGAATCAGCTAAGAAAGCACCAAACAAAGGGAAAATTGCAGAGACCCCATGCCATAGATTCACATTCTTTGCTGCAGTAGAAGTAGCCTGGCCAAGAACATTAGTAAGGTAAGTAATTAGGTTCCCCGACACGCCATAGTACGCGAACCGCTCTGCCATTTCCACAACTGCATTTCACAACAGTTAAACAAATAAGATAGGAAACAAACTTTCGTTAGTCCTTTCAAAACAACATGAAAAAGTTAGTCCTTTCAAAACAACATGAAAAAGATGAAATAATGCATATATGATTTTTTTGGGTAGTGAAGAGTGTCCCGATAAACCGGACTAATCTCTCCACCCCTTCCCACGCGTTTGCTTAAGGTGAGGTGGCATGAAGGACAAATCGCTGCCAAGGGGAATCGACCCTGCGACCTTGGGGTGGTAAGTCCCGCCGGGGTAAGTTGATTAGCCATTGCGACAATCCCTTTTGGGTTATGCATATATGTTTGTATGTATAGGATGATTACAGATGATGAAAAATTACAGATGATGAAAATGGCAGATTTCCAGCCACCCTTGGAGGGTTGAGTTTGGTTGGGCATTTCAATGTCTCTTTTGTTGCCATAAGGAGTGACTATGGCTGCAGCCTTGGAAGAATTCATGGGAGTCTATATTGATGCTATGCATGCAAGGTTAGAAGTAAGGAGGAGGAAGATTATATGGAGTAAGAATGGTTGTCACTCAATCTATTTATAAACCACACAAATGCCCCACTTACATGATGTGGTAGAATTTATCCAATTATGACCCAAGTGAGAGGCTTTCATTGGAGAACTCCAACTCTTTTCTTACAAGCTTTTGCAAAAGAAACTCTAGTAGAAGGGAAAATTTCAAAAAAACCCCTGAACTTTCAGCGAATTCTTCAAAAAACACCCGGACTTCAGCCGTCAACAAAACCACATCTAAACTTTATATTCTGTCAACAAAAAAACCCTCACCGTCTCATTCTGTTAATGTTTTTGACAGAAGGAGTTAACGAGGGTTAACTTTTAATAGACCGACCAGCCTACCTACCATTTTGGTTGTGGACTAGGATAAATTTTCTAAAAATGTGGTCTATGATGTACCGATGAACAATCCAAACCGTTGATTATTTTCCAAATAATTTTCCGAGCTAACCTGGAAAATTTCCACTCCATCGAATACATATAAGTGATTGATCGATCATCCAATTTTTCATTCAAAATTCAAGATCCTATAATCTGAATGAAGCCTTGAACAAATGAATCGGGTACTTACATGTATCCGATTGAGTTGAATTTTTCCGGGTTAACTCGAAAAAGTGTTTGAAAAATAATCAACGGTTTAGATCGTTCGTGTGGGACCCCGGAATGGGGCCCACACATGGTCATGCCTAGAGAGTAAAGTCTCTCTCTCCAAAATACTCTCTCTCTCTCTCTCTCTCTCTCTCTCTCTCTCTCTCTCTCTCTCTCTCTCTCTCTCTCCTCAGGTTTCCAAAAACAGAGCATCTCTGACCAACATTCTATGAACAAATTTCAAGATTTCCACTATGAAAATTCTATGAAAAAATTCTATGAAACCAGAAACCATTTGTCTTAGTAATGACCATAGAAGCTTCATTCTTTGAGACAAACTTCACAAATCCAAATTGCTGATTCGTCTCTTTTTGGGGATATTAACATCACCGACTTTACCAAAGCTTGCAAATAGGGTTATACACCCATACTTTCCGAATACCTTAGGGTTAATTATCCACAAAAAGTGTTGTATGAGAAGAGATTCTTTTCCAATCTTCACTATTAGCTATCGCCATTGATGAAAAATAGCAGAACTCTCAAATTCAACAACCTTCGATTCAAGAAGCTCAAACCTGGAGGTAACTCGATCCCTCCTCCCGATCATCTCCCGGACAGTAGTCACTCGCCACGCACGGATTGAATTATTCGCCCGGTGAAAGATTGAATTTGGTGGGTTAAGGGTTTAAATAAGGTAAGAGATTGGGATAGTGAATTGAATGTGGAGATGGGGCTTGGCAAGCTCACCGTCTTCAGTTCGCCTCCAGCTCATGAAGTTTGGGATTGAATTTGTGCATTTTTCCATTAGATTAGATAGAGTAGGTTTTTGCAATGTGTTGCTGGGCTAGATCTTGAGGTTTTGAGAGTGTGCCATTGAAGGAGAGTGGAAGACAAACAGAGGAGATCTTGAGGTTTTAAGTTTCTCCATCCTAAACGACGTCGTTTTAGGCACTTAACGGAATCCCAACGTTCAAAAGCACTGTTAACCATCTATTAGGTCTCCTCTGTTAAAAACGTGACGGAATCTGACGATAGAGGCTTTTTTGTTGTTGGAATATAAAGTTCAGGTGTCATTTTGTTGACGGCTGCAGTCCGGGTGTTTTTTTGAGAATTGACTAAAAGTTCAGGATTTTTTTTTTTAAATTTTCCCTTAGTAGAATATAAAACTTTTATTTAATTAGTTTCTCACTATAAAGTGATATAAGTAAGTTTACCATATCATTTCACTTTGATTGTTTGTCAAACTTTTTGTATCTCTGTGTCACGAATGTTATTCAGAACTGGCTGATGCACGTGAGCTTATCATTATTTTGCAAAGCTCGCGTACATTTGTATCTTGATTCGTGAATGAAAGAGAAAAAAAATTCTTGGAAATGGAGATTCATTGTTAGTGAATTCACTTATTCAACCAAGAAAATAGAGTGAAACTCTTTCCAAGAAGCATGAATGCATTTGAAGTGAAAGCACTCCGATTATTTAGGCTTTCTCTTAGGATCAAACCCTAGAGGTGACTTTAAGAAAACCGAGGATGGTAGGCGCAATTTCAGTGGTCGTGCCATTTTGGCACAAGTCATTCTCCAAAAATGATCGTGAATAATGTCATTTGGTCAAAGAAAAAAAAAGAAAAAAGAGAGGCTATGTTAGTGCAATGGTTCATTGCCAATTTTTCAATAATTCCTCTTGTATTCCAAACCGGACACATGTAAGATAGATGGAGCATTTGGTAATTGCAAGAGTGATGCATGCCATTATAGGCGGACAAATGGGTGCACCCATTTATGCCGGACAAATAAGTGGTCATTGGGTTAGGATTTTTTGCACTTTTAGCCAAAAAATATGGAAATACCTCGAGCCATTTCCCTACCATTGGAATTGCTCTAAGAAGCTACAACGACATGTGGTTGAATTTTACCAAATAAAGCAAAGTTAGGTTTTCTGCCACATTATGTGAATCCCAGATTTCATCCTACTTTTAGTATTTGAGTAGTTCGAGTTGAGTGTTAATTACTTTGCTTTCTTTGGATGACCGTGTGACGGTGTCCGACCAACTTACGTGTACGTTAGGGTTCTGTTTTGAAGTTCGAAATGAGACAAATTTTTTGCAGTGACCCCAAGAGTTTTTTTTACTGGCGTTGAAAGGCAAACCTGCGGCGAGTTTGGAGGAGAGACTTTGTTGATTTTTACTCATATGTCATGTACCAAACTATAATCGATAATCAGATCGACATCTTAGTCGATGTTTTTATGATAATAATCTCATATAAGTCCCGCTTGTTATCACTTGCAGTATAAGTCAATTTTTTTATCATACACTCTTTGATTATTGCGTAAGATACTTAATATAAGTTGTAAAAATGTTTGGTGCAGCTTTTTATAAGTTTGAATAGATGTAAAGGCCCGGTTTTTTTTTATATATATATTAATTGGCTTTCAATCATTTTTTTTAATTCACAAAACAAAAGATATTAATTTAAATTTCCTTACTTAGTGGATAAATATAGTGTAAAGATATAGAGATAGTATTGGATTGTCTTTAATTGTATTTTAATTTGAAAGCCTCTATCTTTTCTCCCACACGTCTAATGATTCTCTACCACTACGCTACTTACCCACACAAATCTCTCTCTTTCTCTTCCATCCGGCATGTACCCATCTCTTCCCTATTAATTCTCTACCTCACCCCAAAATAGTTAGTCAATCCCTATCTCTTTGTTTCTCCCCTATTAAATGTCATCATCCTCCCTCAAATTAAAATAAAAGTTACAGCTCTCTCTTTCTATTTGGCGACAACAAATTGATTGAAATAATTGCGGTCTTTGACGATTCCAAATACTCTTTATCACGCTAAGTCATCGGAGGAAAGGTAGGACATTAAAACTTTTTTTTTACTTAGGTTTACTACTTACGTGTTTATTTATGTATTTGTAAGAATTGTAAGGATATGAACGAGATGGGGAATCTGTAAATATGGTGGGAGTCGAGTCGTTAAGGTAACGAAGGCGTAAATGAGATCGAAATAGCAAAAAATACATTTCGGGCACACTACATTATGTTCGGCAGTTTTGGATCTTTTCCAGACCTATTCAGAGGAAACTTATAGATATCGAAAAGTTAAGCAACTTTCATATAGAACTCGTCCCAATCCGAGGTCCGTAGGATTTACTACGATTTTTCGAAGTTATCTGTTCAGTGCAGTTTCAAGACAGATTCATTGTCCACCTTTAAAGTCCATTTTTACCTCATTTAACGTTAAAACTAGACTTCGGGTGAAACATAAAGTTCGTTCCAAACTTGATTATCTACTGCCCTGCCAAATTTCGTGATTCATGGAGTTAATTTACTATTTTTAGTAAATTGAAATTGTTGGTCAACTTATGTGAAAAATATTGGTTCTTTGTATTGTGCGTTTCACTTTTGGTTAAACTATTGGACTTATGTAATTATTAGGCCCATGTGATGTGTGTTGAATGTTATGTTGGAATCATGCAAGTAAGTGATAAAGAATGTAGCAATCAATGGAAATCATCGGTTGGGACGTTCTATCGGTATGGGTCTTGAGCCAAGTGCAATATATGACCAGAGGTTTTAAGCCGTGAGATAGGCTTGGTGTATTGGGTGTGGGG
>JAXBDA010003330.1:0-35372 GCA_036023075.1 Gaultheria prostrata | reverse complement strand
TGCGTATATTATTTTTTGAGTTTCTCGCATGAAATTAAAGATCTCGATTAGTTCCTTAATTGATATGTAAAAAAATAAAAAAATTATGTATGAGTATTTTTTTTTATCCGAAAATTACACGTTTTTTCATTATCAGGAAATACTTTATTTGGTGGCATTTGTTGATATTAGTAGATTTTGTTTTTGTGTATGCATAGTTATGGTTTCTCGAAGACCGTAGTAGAATTTCTGAACACCCTCGCGAGAATTCCTGGAGCCGCCACTGTATGTTTCTATTTGGTGTTTAGGAGTTGGGGTTGAGATTGTGTGAGTAGGTTATTTTTCTCTTTGATTGTTTCGTTGTCTTCTTGTCAGCCTTCCAATCTTTTGGGTCTCAAGAGGCTTTGTTGCTTTTCTCTTGTCTCGTTTAATCTTGTATCTTGGATATTTGATTAATAAAATCATTTTTTGCCATGCAAAAAAAGAAGTACTAAAAAAAATGTGTAAGTGCTAATAAAAATTGATGTAAAAAATGTCATGATGATTCCCCATTAATAAGTTGGATTTACGAAACTACACAATTAAAAAGGGACAGAGGGAGTATAACTGAGTACTTCTAACCTATATTGCGGGTCTTGAGTGACTTAATTTAATAAATATCAAGACGATGCAATATGATTCTTTTGATGGAGAGGATGCAAATTTTGTTGGTACCAATAAGGAAAATGAGGTTCAGGAATTTGATCAAGGGTTCTGGAATATTTATGAAGTGGGCTTTCTTAATGAAAAAGATGTCGAGGGTATCCAGTTATTTGTGGACCTCAATCTAACTGACGTTGTGAAGGAGATTGGGAAAGCAAAATGGAAGCAGAAAATGGTTACAGAAATGTTAGGTTTTCCTAAATCCTTGCAGCTGCTGCTTTATCTGTTTCTTCTGAAGGCACTAACAGTTTCACCTTGATTCGGCTTAGACTACTCGGTCAATTAACAAGATCTTGGGCGCAAATTATTTGGGGGATGATGATGAAGTCATTAGTAGTTTTTCTGTTGAAAGCCAATGATGTTGTTGGGGTCTTTTTTCAGGTTCTTTGGGCTTTGGTTTGGTTTTTTTGGGACGTTTAGTCATTTTTTGTTTTGTGGCTTTTCTTGTTGGGGGTTTTGGTATTGTTGGGGGTTTTGATTTTGTTGGGGGGTTTTGGTTGGTTTCTTGCCAGCCTCAGGTGGTTATTCTCCCTTTGGTTCCTAGCGGCAGGTGTCTATCGGAGTGAGAGTTGCCTTCTTTGTGGGTTGACTCTTCGAGCCTTGGATCCTTTTAATCTTTGTAATTTGTTTTCAAAGATTAATAAAAAATTTGGCCGTTAAATTTTTTTTTAATAAATATCATAAAAAAGATAACGATACTAGGTTAGTTAATCTGGATCAGCCAAGATCAGTAGCTCAAGCAATAATGTGTAATTGGCACTTAAGTGTTATTATGAGAGGTCTCATGCTCAAGTAGGTGAAGCAATGTTGAATATTATCACGTGATACTAAGAGCTCTTTTGTGAGCTTAATTATAGATTGCATTTTGTATTTTGGTTGTGAATTGTAAATTTTTTGATTATTGTTAGAATATATTATGAATTTGTAAAGTATTTGAAAGATGTGTGTAGCATAAATTTTATAACAGAGTAGTATTGGAGAATATAATGATGAAAATAGATTATGAAAATTGTTTTTTTTACCATGTTGCTATTGCTATATGTTTATGAATAACCCTTTTAGATTTATAATAATTTTTTGATATTATTAATTAAAATATAATTTTGTAATTTCAGTCAAGAAAATTGGGTCCTTTTTTGCTTAGTCTACTTTTTTTTTTTTTTACCTAGCTAGGAAGTCTTAAATATTACTACTATACTCCCTTTGTCCCTTTCCATTATAAGTTGTCTTTTAATAAGTGTGGGTTTTGAAAAGTTAGTGGGTACATATTCTATTTTGTCCTAAAAAGTAGATTCCTTCTTGAAAAGTTAGTGGATATTGTTATATTGATAAGGGTAAGTAGTGGAAAGTAGATGTAAAAATTGTAAAAGTTGATGTGAGATAAAATAAGTTGGAATTACGAAGTTATACACTTAAAAATGGACGGAGGGAGTAAAAAATTTACAAGTAATATTATTTTGTGATGGACTTAGAAAATATAATCACAAATATTTTAAATTGAGGACACCCTAGGAAATATTTAATAAAGGCAAGGGTAAAATAATCTTTTTATCCCTAAGAGAAACTCAGAATGCAAAATGAGAATACTACAGCGCTGATTATTAAATTGTGGCTTCATGGCATGTTTGGATGAGGTATATGGAAGAGGGATGTGGGGGTTGGGCTAATTAATTAGCACCCCTTCCCCTCCTTATTACCTTGTTTGGCAATAAAAAAATGCCCCATGACTAAATATCCCATAGGTTAAATAGTCAGGCTCCCCCTGACTAAATATAAGTAGGGGGGAGGGCATCTATGTTTAGTCGGGGGAGATTAACCCCCCATTTTAGCTTGGACACTGCTACACGTACCGACTCCATGGGTCCATAAAATGTACCGAGCAAGCTCGGGGACCCACTTTTGGGTCCCACACGAGTGATCCGAACCGTTCATTATTCTTAGAACATTTTTCCGAAGGGGCCCTCAAAAAATCAGCTCAATGAGACGGTTAGAAGTGGGTGAACCAAAGTCCCACCGTTTCAAACAAAAATGCTCGGTACATTTTCTGGACCCATGGGTCGGTACCCATAGGTTTATCCTTTTAGCTTCCTACCCCCATGCAATTTCCTTTAGATAAAAAATAAAGTACTTCCGCGAATAATTTTTAATTTTTGTTTGCACCAAATTAAACTACTACTAGATATCTTTAATTCGATACAAAAAATACTTTAGAATTTGAAATTATAATTAACATAAAATAAATATTATAAGTTACAAATAAACATAATTTTTTGGTTTTTTAATAAAATAAATATTACAATTAAGTATTATAACTTAAATGTTTAATGTTGCATGAAATTTATTAATTTTGGTATTTAAATAATTATATAAATACATAATTCAATATATGCATTACCAAGGGCAAGAAAGTCTTTGACATGATCCATCCTCCTTATCCCCCCCCTTTTTTTTTTATCTCTCATCCAAACTATATACTATTTAATTCTCCTTCTTAACTGTCACATTAATGTGGGTCCACCCTTCTTATTTAATTCCTCGATTATTTTATCCCTCTTTGCTATTTAATCCCTTCAAAACCAATACACCATCCAAACAAGCCGCTAACGTATGGTTTTAAAATTGCTTTTTGAAAATTGAGGACTGCCAAATGACACCTATACGACACCTGATTGCAGTTCTCCAAGAGAGAGAGAGAGAGAGAGAGAGAGAGAGATGGGGTAACTTATATGACGTGACGAAAAACAAAAGCAATGAATTTCCGATGCATCAAAAAAGAAAAAAACAAAAAGAAAAAGCAATAGAATTATTCTCAATCAGAGTCGGAACCCACATGCACATAAAAGAAACCATCTTGTCCATCAACTTTTGCAAAGGGCATTAGCTCACCTATCCATGCACACAGCAATTATTCACATTCCAGGTGTATCTATTTTCACGGGTACCCTAATCAAACAATTTTCATATGGACAACTTTACTTATCGAAAAATAATAATTCTACAACTAAAATATTAATACATGCTTTCTTAAGAAGAGAAAGAGGTGACTCACATAACGTCTAACGTAACCGATGCTATCGGATACTCCGAGAATACATAATAATTAGTTCCACGGACATCATCAAACTATTCACAAGTACAGTTTTTAGATAATTTGCACGATTTTCACAATCAACAAACCCTAGTTTAGAAAGATACAGCAACTAACTAAAAGCTTTGTATGAGTCAACAAATAGATGATATAAGTACAGTACAATTATATGAATTGATGATCAATAAAAGTGCAAAAAGAAAGCCTCAATTATAAAAGCAATATTCCCAAACAAAAGGTAGCTCAAAACATATTCTCACTAACTTTAACCAAAAAGTTCAAAACACAACCTAACCCAACCCGCAAATTCTCTATAAGAACACAAGAACAAAGCGGTATTTTGTATACAGAAACAAATTAAGAAGTATTAAAACTTTATGCCTTTTTTTGTGTGGCTATATAGGTTGAAAGGGTGTACAAGTCTCGGATCAAGGTAGATCAGGCCACTGATTTTGGTTCAGAGTACTCCCACTAGGATTAATGGAGGCAGTAGGGTTAGCAGAAGTGCTGTTGATGAGGTTTTGATCCCAAGAACCTAAGGCCCTGTTTGGTTGCATCAAGTTTTGATTACCCATTTGGTAAAACTCATTTTGCTGCTGATTTTGAGCATGTTGTTGTGAGCTAAAGGATGGCAAATTTAGCCCTTGTAAAAGAGCCATATTAGCCATATTGGGTGACCGTCCATATTGGCCACCAATGTTGAGTGGTTGATTGAAGGGTATTTGAGGTTGGCTCAACGATTGCATAGCTGCAAGAGAAGACAAAAACCCTCCGCCGGAATAGTATGGTAAGCTCATTGGAGGCATGCCCAAATTAGAAAGCTCTTTGGTGGCTAGATTTGGAAGTGCTTGGAGCTCGTGCGGCTGTGGCGGCGGCGGTGGTTGTAAAGTTTGCGACCTCGAAGTCTCGCCGCCCCCAGAAGATGAGGCTTTACTTCGCTTTCCCTTTCGGCATCCGCCTCCGACGGGTACATTCCTTAGGGTTCCGCCTTGAGTCCAGTACCTATTGAGAGTTTAAGAATATAACTATAAAATCAACCATTTTTAATTTCGACAAGATATATTGTTTTGGTTAGGAGTTAGAACTCAGAGTCTACATAAAGATAATATTTTGTGTTTATAGAACATGTTCAAAACTCCAAGAATTATATATTATTTGCAAAAGTGTCACTGCTTTAGAGAATGTACAATTGCTTATTTGCCTATTTACTTATTTAATCCCAATTGGTTTCGGTGGCCTATGCTGGTGTGCTCTTGATCCTTTAATCTTTATATACTCATGCCGAGTAGTCATAAATTTCTCTTTTACCGAGAAAAAAGAGAGTAGGTGATAAAACACAAAATAAGCAAACGTTATTAGCCACCTCCTTTGTGTCAGGAAATTATGATGCTCTTCGTCTTCTAATTTTAGTCTATTATGTAAAGCCGTGCTATATTTTTAAGATAATTAAATACTTTCATTCATACTTTATAAATCTTTTGCACTAATTTGAACATCTCAAGCAACTCTTTATTTGGGTAAAAAAGTTGAAAAATGATGCAAGGAAGTTCTTTCATTTTCTGATATGTAAAATGACACAACCATTAAATTTAAACCACGCTTTGTAGTGCAATAAAATTAAACCAAAATCATGGAGTCCATGAAGTAATAATTAGAACATTCCTTCAACAAAACCCTAACCAAATTTCTTTTTGACTGCTTTTCATGCACTTTGTACGATAGAAAATCCATTAATAAAATAGGCATTACAACTGTGCTAACGCGGTTACATAAATAACAGATGCTGATTTCATGCGAAGATGAAGATAATCTGTCACTAATTATCTTCTGGACACGGCACATTTTTCCTTTCATTTTCTTCACACTTTCCTTCTTAATAATTTTTTTTTCACAAGTTCGAAATAAATCCAAATAAATGTATAGAGTTTAAGCTTTTAAATAAGTTCAACAATTTAAGGACGACGATCAACAGATCAAACGGGGAGAGAGAGAGAGAGAGAGAGAGAGTACCTGCGACAAGCCTTGCAGAAGTAACGGGGCTGAGAGAGGCTGTAATTATTGTAATAGCAAAACTTGGTGTTAAGCGAGTCACAGCGAGGGCACTTGTGCGGGTGCTGGCTATGGTGGCCTCCGTGGACCTGCTGATTGTTTTCCGGTGGCTTAATCACCCGCCGTTGTTGCTGCTGCTTCACCATCTCCTCTTCTTCTTCTTCTTCTTCTGTCGTCAATCTCCCTTGATCCATTTCTTTCCCACCCCTCTCCCCTCTATATATATCTATATATACGCAGCAAATATGGAGATTTCCCTTTTGGCCTCTGGTTTCGGTGTGGATGGTCTTCGGGGGTGCATGCGAATTAAATTCGGCCGCGTTTCTAATCCAGATATAAAGATATCAGATGTGTATGTACTCAACTACATCTGTGATCTGTTTGGTTTGGATGCTGACAATCTAGAGAGAGAGAGAGAGAGAGAAAATCAAAGGGTTCATTAATACTAGAAGAAGAATAGCAATGGAAAATCGGGTAACGAAATCTCCCCGGATTTTCATAACCTGATGAGGGATTTAGAGAGAGAAAGTTAGGTTAATCTCACCTCAATAAAAGAAGTCGGAATTTCCGGTTATTGGAATTTGATCAACCAAACCTTTATCATCAATACCTTTCCTTTCCTGTATCTCCTTGTATAGACTGTATATTCGCTTAATTTTTTTTAAAAAAAACTCAAGCGAATTTAAAAAAAAAAAACCTTATCAGAAATTACATGAAATAGTAATAAAATCTGAATTATATCAGTAAACCCAGTTCAGATTTACGAGATTTTATTCGACACCGACAAAGAGAAAGTAGAGAGAGAGGGGGGTAAGAACTGAGAAGAGATTTTAGAGAGAGAATATTGTGGAAGAAGGAAAAAGAAGGGGTATAGTATATAGGTGAGGTGGTGTGGACCACTGAATAATAAGAGGAGTAATAATTCGGTGGTGGGGGTGGTGGTGGCAGAGAGAGGCGGCGCCACCCGCGTGGCGGACGTCAAATTGGTGGCTGCTGTGTGTCAGATTAATCTTCCTCCAACCACCTCATCAGCTTCTCTCTCATCGCACTGATCTTGTGCTCTCTCTCTCTCTCTCTCTCTCTCTCTCTCTTGGGGTTTTCTGTTGCAAATTTTTCTTTTGCTTTCCCTTCTTCTATTCCCTTCTCTGACATAAGTTTGGGCCCGACGGCGATTGAAAATGAAAGGTCAATATTACCCCCGTTTAGAGACGGCTTTCTTGTTTAACTGAGGGTTGAGTTTGTCTTTTGACGTTCAGGCCTCCAAATACATGTCCATGTTTCCAGCAGCTTTTAAACCCACTTAATTTTAGTTTTTGAAAAAGAAAATACTCCCTCAGCCGAATTTTTTTATATCTATTTTTACTATTCACGACAACTAAAAAAATTATTTATATTATGAATTGTGTAATGTTATATATCTATATAACAATACAAAGAGGTGTTTTCAATATGGATCTCGTTTGATAGTTCTCAATGAGTTCTATTCAATAAAGTTTTCAAAATTGTATATAAATTGAAGATATATGAAATTAAAAATTATCACACATGCACGTAAATGAGCGAGACATTCGAGACGGCGGTAGTATGACTAGTACGGAGTATTTAGTTATGCTCAAGTTTCCTAGCGGGAAAAAAAAAATCCAACAGATAATAAAGTTCATTATCTTCTTTTTTAATTAGTACTATTTTACGGGACGGATGGAGTAAAATTAGTTTTAGAGAGTTCCCTTGTAAAAAATTATAAAATTTACATGAAATATGGTGATGAAAAAGATCAAAATTCTACTTTTTGACTTTTTCAGATGGATCATACTTTTTGCATACATCAACAAAAAAATCTTAAAAAATCAAACTACCAAAATGCTAAAAAATCAAAAAGCCAAATTAGTGGACCTTGCCATAATTTGATTCAATTGGACTTACAGTCTATAAGTATGAAATTAGCTATTTATGGTACACATAAGCATGAAAATTTTCCGGAAAAAGTCACATGCATATAGATTTTTGTTGGACGCTATTTATAGATTTCTTTTGATTATTAGAAAAAATTGTAACCGCTAAAAGAATTGGGAAACAAGGTTTCGAAATGCATCAACCAAACAAATTCCGACGTATTATTATTATTTTTGCTCGGAAAAAAGAATAAAATTCGATGTACTTTCTGAAAAATACGTTGACAAAACAAAAATTTACAATTGGCAACAAAATTTTTGATGTATTTCCATAGTTTCATAGGTAGTATTCTATTTCCAAATCATTTTTTTTTTATTTCTTTCGTGGATTTATGTTGACCGTTGGAATACGGGAAGAAGAAAGTGACGACAGCCTGGGTATAGAGACTGGGTATAGTGGGGTGACGTCGTTGTCCGTTTAGGGTTACAACTTACAACTGCTCCACCCAGCTACCACATTGTGGAGACAAAATTCTCTCCATTTTTTTTTTCTTTTTTACCATCAAGACTGTCCGGGCCAATTTACACGCATTTTAACTAATCTCTTTCTGGTCCGGTTAAAGACACGCTATCCATGCCAGAACTAGGAAATTCTCATAAAATTACTTTGTTGTGATCTGATCCAAAAATCAAAGCATGATCAATTGTGTGGGAAGCGAAACCTACCAACCGAGGCGACCGCACTAACCTTTGGTGCTCTTCTCTTATACTAATTCTGTTTACTCTACAAAATGTAGGTGTTTAGGATTACTCTATCATGTACTGGCAATTCATCATCCTCAACGAACCCTGTACGTCGGTGATGTCAACCCATTAATTGGTGGTTCATCAACGGCATGCTTGGTTACTGCATAATGGAGGGGAGTTGGACGCATTTATCCTACATATAATTGCACAATTTCACTAGGAAAAGAAGGCGGAATTAAAATCGATCCTCCCATGTAATCCCTGATCGTGTGACGTAAAATGAGACCCACTATAGTCTCTTTTGACAATCTCGATAGTTCACAATGTCAGTCTTGATGTTACTTCCATGCCAAAATCGGGATGATCGATCAGATATCAGGAGAGGAGACGTTTAGACAAATCACATTTGTCTGAACAGAAATGAAGGTCTGATTAACGGCACATTAATCTTGTGATAAATATATTCGTCTTGATCATCGTAATATTTGGTATAGACAATTAGCACGATTGATGATTGAAAACATGAACAATTCCGTCGGTTTCGTCAAATGAAACCGTAATGTCACATGAAGAACAAATGAGGCAAGGCAATCTTGATTCGGGTGAAATAAGACTCTATGCATGACCTATTGAAAAATTGTACGTTGAGAAAATGATAGTCTTGTTTAACATTCTATTATTTTTTTTTTTGTCATTCGTCATTCGTAATCTCTTACTTGGAGGAGGGGAATGAGACTCGATCCCGGGATGCATTGTGGGATATCCAAAAGTTTTATTGCATGAGTTAGCCACCACTTGCATTTAACATTCTCGTTAATTACGAAAATGTTGATTAAATTATGAAACGGGCTTTTAACAAAAAACAAACATTATGAAACAGGCCACAAGAAAGGATCATATTTGTCCATGTTGCCCCTCGGAAAAAGTACTGAAAGCCCACAAGAAAAATTAATCTGGGTATAGATTTCAGACGTAAGCCCAGCCCAAATCTAGAGCCGTTTTGACAGATCTGTTGAATTGGGTCAGCTCAACTTCTCATTCTCAAGCCCGAACAGTGAGTTTGCCTCCCCGTGTGACTACTTCGGAAAAAAATTGCAAAAATAAGTTCGATAACGGAATCAGTTTCGGAGTCGGGATTTAATTTGAGAGGGGCGGACGGAAAGACAAATTTTCATTCAAAAATATAATTTATTTATAGGAATATAGATTTTGGATTCAATTGTAATACAATACATATTGGGAATTGAACTTCACACCCCCATTTCAACATCTACATCCCTTTTTGTTTTTATTAGGGTGAAATTATTGAAATACCCCTCCATTTCAACATCTGCATCCCCAAGGAATTATAAAATGGAGGAATATTTCAGTAATTTCATCCTATTAAAAACAAAAAGGGGGTGTAAATGTTGAAATGAGAGGTGTGAAGTTCAATTCCCTACATATTTACTTGTTTACTTAAGTGTGGCTTAGCGTATGAATGAATATGTGAATTGTTTAAAGTTTTATTTGGATTGTGAGAAAATCAAACTTAGAAATAGAAATACCAAATACTAAATACAAATTAGACAAAAAAAATAGTAGAATTTATTCCTCATATGATGTTCCGTTCGTCTCGCAATGAAAAGACGTGTAATTTTATATCAAGAAATAAAATACTTCCTTGCACAAATTTGAAATTATTTTGCGCCAAATTAAATACTCAATTGGTTTCTATAATTTGATGCAAATGAAAATTATGGTGCAAGGAAGTATTTTATTTTTTATTTGAAAATTACACCTCTTTTTGTAGGAGACTGACCTATGTGGGATGGAGTTTCCTAAACACAACATTCATCCAATAATGTATATCCACTACAAGAAAAAACATCTTTGGTGACACCATTTGGTGGCAAAACAACAGGCTTGTCACCGAAGAGTAGCCAACAGCGACAAGCAATTCTAATTTTGTCACCGAAAGTTTTGGCGGAATTTAAACTTATTAAACCCTAATTTCTTCAATTCTTCCACCACTTGGTTTTCAACCCTATTTTTCTAAATCTATTCATTTGATAATAAGGTCTAAGATTTAATAATAAGTTGATATTCACCCCTCCGCAGGAACCAAATGCCACCTGGGAAGTGAGAACCCAAAAGAGTCATCTTTATCATGGTTGGCGAAACCAATTCGTTGTATATATGATGCGATCAGCCCTGGAGGGCCCAACTAAGGTTTGAACAAGTACCAAAATAAGTAGGTTATTAACCTTAATCAGTTCACAGATAGAAATGGTCTATGTTTTCCGTGGTTATTCAATATGATGACACCATAAATATAGAGAAACAATTGCTATAAGGCCACTACTCTATTCTCTAGCTTTAAATGACCTGACACCACTTTTTAATTGGGGACACCATTACAAGTTTCAACAAACAGAAAAAAAAAAAAAAAAAAAAAAAAAAAAAAAAAAGGCAGCAGTGGGACTTTTTAATTGGGCAGGGGCCAAGGCCCCCCAACAGCCAACTAATGCCTCCGTCCTTGACAGTGACAATGGTGCGGTTGCAGGGGTACTTGCTGTAGCGTAATACTCCAATGGCTACAACTAGAGATTTTTTTTTGCTTGTTCGATGTACCCGGAAATCAATTCTACCCGTTGAAATCCTAATTAGCTGGTGAGTTTTTATCCTTTTGACTTTGTGTATTGATTTACCTCTTTGGGGGAGGGGGGTTATAACATTGATTGCAATTAAATATGTACCCTCGGTTAGGTGCCCTTAAAAGTTGTGTATTGTTTGTTTTTAATTTGAATCTACTGCTTGTATGTAGAGCGTAAAACGGCCTACAAACGCGGAATGTGAATTTTTTTGCAACGAGGAGTCGTCTTATAGGGCCTGCAACAACCGCATGCATGAAATGCAAAGTTTATTTTGGTATAATGAGGTAAATGAAAGACCTCATCAGAGATTAGAGCACCCAAGGCAAAGAAATGTGAGTGTCCAATATTTTAGCTTGTACCATGTTGTATATTGCTTTTTGTAGTACATCTGAGGATTCTCTTTAGAGGATTCTGTTTTCTTTCATCCCTAGCAGACAGACATGTATATTTGCACATTGTCGGACACAGACACGTGTCAGATACAAACATAGACACAAACAAGCCCCCTTCATTTAAGTGTCCGTGCTTCTTATAAAAGGAAGAATGGCATGACCACCTCGCTCTTGATGAATGGAACTTGATGACAACGTGAAATCTAATCCGACCCTTGTATAAGTATTACAATCACAACATGTCAGTTTTAAAGATCTTAGATTTTCAAGTTTTGAGTTGTATGCTTGATGTTAAATAATTGTGTTTTTCTTATCCTCGTGTACAGGTGAATGGTGAGATGGAGTTGAAGACTTTTGGCACTCGGGAGTTAACCTATAGACTTAGTTTGAGTGACTACTTTGTAGTTATTATTGTCATTCGACACAATCTACGAATGTTTCTTAGTTTTGCTAATTCTATTATAACAATGGATGGTGAATGTGGTGAATGTTTGGAAGTGTTTTGACAATGAATGAGAAATATTGACTTGTAGCATTTTTTTTATGTGATATTTGCTTTTGCACTAGAGTTCTGGTATTGGATGAATCATATTATAGAATATTGGTTAAAGAATATCATACAGATTTTTGGTGGCACACGAATTCAGTGTATAGTGTGTCA
Organism: Gaultheria prostrata; assembly: GCA_036023075.1. Lineage (NCBI taxonomy): Eukaryota > Viridiplantae > Streptophyta > Magnoliopsida > Ericales > Ericaceae > Gaultheria > Gaultheria prostrata. Next base: position 23,226 of record JAXBDA010003330.1, on the reverse strand, counting down.
CTGAAGTCATACATTCGGTGACAAAAATAGGTTGTCGCCCTTGTTTGTGAACCAAGAAAGATTATTGGTGACAACGCAAATGGCTGTCACGGTGCACACATTTAGTGACAATCTTGTCACAGAAAATCTCTCTTCGATGACACCATATTACTGTCATTATTACTTTTCGGTGACATCCGTGTCACGGAAAATCTCTCTTCCGTGACACCATATTCTTGTCACGGTTAAAAACATTCCGTGACAACCGCACAATTTTGTCACTGTTGACTTTCAGTGTCATGGATGTAGTGACATATTTTCCTGTGTCACCAAAAAGTATAAGCGACAAAAATTTGGCCTTTGGTGACATTTTCCCGTGTCACCGTTGGTGTTTTTTCTTGTAGTGATCATATATATGCGGTTGACACATCATTATTTATTTACTATCATATTCGGAAGTACCAAAAAAAAAATTATTTATTTACTATCTCAATTTTAATTTAGTAAATAAATAAGTAAACATACCTACGTAGTTAGTAGTTAGGTGACAAAAGCATGTTGCGACTTGCAAGAGAGGTTTATCATCTGCTCAAAACCAAACAAGCCACACTCGATTGGAGGTCAACTCCATGCCATCAGAGCATTTCCACTCCTATTTTGTTTTTTTTGTTTTGTTTTTTTTTTAGAATAGAGAGAATTTTTTTTTAAATTACTACGCAACGTTGATACAGTAGACCTAAATAAGTAACCGATTACAACACATGAAGACCTGCAGGGCCATTATATCTATCTGCACAACAAAACACAGTGAGAGACCCTAAAGCACCAACAACAAAACATTAGACAAACTCTAATCAAATTAAACAAGAACAACACAGTAAACGATAGAAGCCTCCACCACCACCACCACCGTCACACACAATGAACAGCTATCCACAAGGGAAGTCCACCACCGTTGTCGCCGCGCAAAAGAGGCATGAAATCCACAAACACGATATTTATCTTACTCCCAATATTCTCTGCTCAAACAAACACAATTAACTTTGACCTTACTCCTATTTTGTTTCGAAAATTCAAAATGGTATATTATAGTATGCAGTAATGAATTTGATGAAATATTATTACATGTCATTTTCTCACAATACATTGATCCAATTTTGATCCAGTGTCAATTTCACTATCTTATTGAAACCCAATTTCGGCCCAGTGTCAGTTTCACTAACTTATTGAAAATAAGTCAATTGGTGAAAAAACCAAGAATAAATAGTACATTGACCCAATTTCAGTCCATAAGCCAGTGTCAGATTCACTGACGTTTCAATTCATAAGCCAGTGTCAAATTCACCAACTTATTTTCAATGAGTTGATTTGTGAAACACCAAGAATAAATTTGGGGTGCTACTAATCACAATAAATCTAAATCTCAATTCTTCAATTATTATTGCGTCTTAAGTTTTTCTTCTAAAATCCTCTATATTTTTGGTTTTGAAAATCTTAATGAAACATAATTACTGTTCATCTCATACGAAAAAAAAAACATGAATATGTTTTGTTACCCTAGTAAAGTGCAATCAGAAAATACAAAAGATTTTCTAGAATAAAAATTGAAGTCAAATAAAGCTGATAAAGTAATTTTTTTTTTCCATTTGTCATTCCTAATCTATTATATGGGGGGAATGAAACTCAATCCCAGAATGCAATATAAGACATCCAAAAGTTCTACCGCATGAGCTAGCCACAACTTATTGACAAAATTTGATATCGCCAAACACAGAGGAGTCGGTCCAATGCAATTAATAGTGCAAATTACAGAAATTGCATATTTATTTAATGTGGAAGATACTTTCAACTAATGTAAAATATTATTAAAAACATTTTTCAACGATTGAAATTAGAAATTAGGTGAACTGGATTCAAAATTCAACCAACTTTACAGGAAAGTCGAGCAAAGAGAGACGATGCAAGAAGTCTCTTTTTTCACAACTAGTTTAACGGCCTCGTGCGTTGCACGAGTGTGATGCCGTGTGTATTTTGATTTACAAATTCTAGGGGCTCAAATGCGTAAGCAACAAACTCTAGAGACTCAAATTCGTAAAGCAACAACCTCCAGGGACTCAAATGCGTAATTTAGCCATAAATAACCAAAAGACCAAAAGGCATAGCATTGTGGCATAATTACAAGAAAATCAATGGGGCAATTTTCAATTGAAGGGAAAAATTGGCAAAATGTGGCAAATGACCAAGCAAAATTTTTTAGACCCCTCTCTTTTATAAGCCTCTGGATTGGAAATACTGAAACCACATCAAAATTAATAATAGGGCTTCGAACATTTATATTCCGATTTCCTCAAAAAAGAAAAACATTTATTTTCCCACTGCCAAACAAAATACCAAAAACACCCCCCCACTCAATACTTCTTCCCATCATTTCCCTTCTCAGCCTTCCTCCTTAACTCCGCCACCTCTTCCTCCACCTCCTCGCTCTTCCCGACCACCGTCTCCTTAATCTTCTGCCCGGTCTCCTTCGCCCCTTCCACCACCCCTCCCAGCGTCTGCTTCACGGTCTCCGCCGCCTTGCTCGTCCCTTCCTTCGTCTTCTCTGCCACCGTCTCCCCAGCCTTATACGCCCCGTCCTTGGCTTCCTTCGTCTTCTCCGCCACCGTCTCCCCAGCCTTATACGTCCCGTCCTTGGCCTTCTCCGCAGCCGTCCCCGCCGCCTCCTTAGTCTTGTAAGCCCCTTCCTTGGCCTTCTCCGCCGCCGTCCCCACTACCCCCTCGGTCTTCTCCTTAACATTGTAAGCGTCGTCTGTCCCCTTCTCTTTCGCGTACTCCGCCGTCTCCGCCACCTTTCCCCTCGTGTCCTCTGCCATCTCTTTCGCTCTCTCTTTCAGTTCTCCGGATTTTTCCTTCGTTCTGTCTGCTGTTTCATTCATACTGCCTTTTGTTTTAGAATACATTTCTTTTGCTTTCACTTCAACATCACTGTCGGAATCACGACTAGTCGTCCATGGCGATTTGTTTTGAGTACTCTCTACTCTTCCTCCTCCCCCAGCATTTCGCCCCTGCAATCACAATGCCACCCCTTCCATTAGTGTCCAAATACCAAAATTTCACAAATTTCGGGTTTAAGTTGAATTTTCACTACAGTATTTTCAGTAATCTTAGACTACGAGTACAAAAACAAATCAGTTGAGGTATGTGCATGATGAGAATGACTTAGGGAAGAATACCAAAAATACTAAAATACCGTATTGAGAACTCACCTTAAATTCAATCGAAAGGAAGTAATGATTACAAACCCATTTATGTATAAATAAATAAATAAAAAACCCATTTCTTGATTAAAAAGAGTCGTTCAAATTGATGGAATTTTGGACTAATAAATGGGTTCACCTTACTAACAAAAAAAAGGAATTTTCACATTCGTACAATATCCATCACTTCATGAGCATGTACGGTAATTAGTGAAATCAAAATAGTACTATCTCAAAATGCATTCTTCGGGTAATTTTTCTTGGTATCCAAGAAAAATATTAGGGACCTTTACAAATATTACAATATACGAACATGACTAAATGGTTACATATATACATATATATATATATATATATATGGTGCATATAGAAATGGCGAGTGTGGTGTTAGAGTACCTCGGAGTTCTTGGAGGCGGAAGTGAAGCAAACCCTAGAGACTTTGGAATGGAACGGTAGAGAAGAAGAAGGGTAGTATGATTGAGGGAAAGCCCTTGTGAAGTTAAAAAGAAGGGTTTTTGGTACAGACATTGAAGCCATAGTTAACTCTCTGAATCACTCGCTCTCTGTGTGTGTTTTTCTTTAAGTTCTTCTGATTCTTCTTTGAAATGGTGTGTGTGACCGTTTTGTGAAGCATTTCTTGGTGTTATAAGGGGTCGAATGAGGAAGAAGGTGGCACGGAGGTTGAGTGACACGTTGCGCGATGCGGTGGCACGTGTAGGTACGTGAGTTACTTGGCTTTGGTGGGTGGTTTTCTGGTCAACACTTGTTTCTTTTCGAGATTTCCCCAATCTGGATAAGAAATGGACTGGATGAGGTCGGCCCGCATCTGAATTTGGACTCCTTTGTTGGGGTAATTTAACAAGTTCATAGGCCGGCCATCGGTGGCGGAGCTGAGATTAAAATTAAGAGGTCGAGGGCCGAGTTAAATGGGAAAAAAATCTAACATCAAATATTTTTCTATTCCTTACTTAACAAACAAGTATAAAAAAAAAAAAATAACTATCAGTATCTTTGCATTCCATAATAAGCCAAAATACATTTTTCAAGATTGATAATTCAACAAAATAGAACAAAAGTAGCTTAACAATCTATCAAAGTGCAACTCGACGTGTTCTCAAATCTCAAATCGCAGTTTGGGAGATCCCAGCCAAAAAAATTTTTTTTTAAAAAAAAGTGTGGGGTGGCCAAGGTCCGCCCCAGCCCTACTCTCCCTTTGCCGACCTTTTTTTTATTATTTATTTATAATTTTTTTAGTTTTTTCGAATAGCTTACGTGCAACTCGATTAATTATCGTCCCGATTTAGTAGCTTTTAAAAAGGCTATCCACATTGGGATAAGAAATTCATTAGGTCGGCCTTCTTTGAATTTCAGCGTGGGTATTAATTTACAGTCTATACATGATAGTACATATTAGCACTACCTTGTATTTCTGTGGAGTACATTTTATTGGTACACGATTTGGCATTCTAGCATTTTTGGGGGTTTATCACACTCATATGCGGTCGTGGGCAGATAAGGATTTGAATTCATGGTTCGAATTAGACAATTAAAAACACTTTTCTATTTCTTGTTTAAAACCAAGGGTGGCACTTGCAGTTAGGGCTGTCCAACGGATTACTCAATCCGTTCAATCCGTCCAAATTGCCCGAATCGAACCGTCCGCGAACCCATCCAAGGTATGTTACGGATGGATGCGGATTCTATATTTTTATTTTGGCAGATGCGGTTTGGTTCGTTTCGGGTTTGACCAGCTCGACAAATCCGCTCAATCCGCAACTGAACCGACCCATCCATATATTACTCACGGACGGATTACAGATACATAAAACGACAATTCGCCATGAACAAAACAGATCGAGAACCGAACCGATCCGCTCGGAACATATCCGTGGACAGCCCTACTTGCAGTTGCATGTCACACCTCTTCCAAAGGCCAATGCTATGACTATCTACGCACTTTCAATGCAATTATACTAGGCCACTAGTTTGGTTAGAGCATCTGCTGTGTATAGGTTAAATAGGAGATTAGGAGTGAGTTAACGCTAGTAATTTTTTAGCATGGTTTTGATCCAATTAATGCCACTAGATATTTAATGGGCCACGGCTGTCGGTGACTACATGTTAAAAGTTACTAATACTACTACTTTGCCCGCTTTTTGATGGTCTGAAATTCGTTGGGTCCCTTTCCTTAGATGACTTTAGGCATAGCCTTTGTCGGTCAAATACAACTTTTTTAAATTTAAAATTAGCCCGTTCAATGCACGGGATGAAAAAGATCACGATAATATTTTTTCCGATCCTCATGTATTGAACGGCGTAATGCTATTTGGGTTTTTTCCAGCCTCGTGATTTTAGAGGGTTGCAACGCTACAAAAAAAAAAGATATTGTTTGACAATAATTTTGTCACTTGGTTATCATTAAAAGTGTGTTGCTAAAGAATTCAATGACAACTTTTTAATGAGTTGTCACTAATCCTATAATTAGTAACAACTTAGTATAAAAAATGTCACTAAATACCTTTTAGCAAACACATTTTTAATGACATGTTACTGAAACTCAAATTTTTTTGTAGTTCAAGTACTACCAATAGATAAAAAAAAAAAAAAATAGAATCTATTACAGAAGTTAAAAAAATTACTTCCCCGACATCCTCTCCCTCCCCTCCCTGGCCCACCACCCCCACCCCGCATGTCTCTCTCTTCCTCCTTCTCAAATTCCCCATTTTATTCTCCCCCTCCTAATTTCAAAAAATTAAAAAAGGCAAAATTCTTAGAAAATTAGGATTTTGAATTTTGAGACTTTTGTAGGCAAAACGCATCTCTATAGAGTATGTACTAGTATTGTGCCCATTCGATGCACGGGAAACGGAAAACAAATCAATGTGAATGTTTTTTTTCCCCAGTTGCTCATGCATTGAACGGATACAAAGCTAGTATAATTCTAGTTGAGAGGTGGCAATCTGTGTGAGGCTTGTGACAAAACAAAATCTTGCATAAGATAATTGTTTTTAATTTGTCTGTGTATTTCTCAAGCAAAATGATCGTGAGAGTATTGTCTAGAAAAGCAAAAAAAAAAAAAATTGACAATTTGAACGTGACTCTCTCCCTCTCTCCTTTCCCCCACTCCCCCACTTTATTCTCCCCCTCTCCTAATTTAAAAAAAAAAAAGAAAGCAAAATTATAGAAAATTAGGATTTGGGGTATGGAGAGTTTTGTAGACAAAACACATTTCTATAGAGTATGTACTAGCGTTGTACCTTTGCTATGCCCAAACGAGATTAACATGCATGCCAATATATGTACATGGCTTAATAGGTACGTAGCATGTGGATCAAAATCATACGCGCATATATAATATATCTAGAATAAAATAATGGTATGTAAGGTCTATCGGTCACGACCTGTTTTATTGGCAAGTATCATGACAAGGACACATTGTATTGTATCTCGTATTATTAAGTTGTAATTGATTATGTTTTTCTTTAGAAAGTTTGTTTAGGAAAATTTTCTATGATTTTGTGTAATTGGAATGATTTGCACACGATATGTGGGCTATTCCATTGGAAATCGTCCTCAACAAGGAAGGACTCGGCAATACTTTATTAAACAAGGAAGGCAGAAAATCATTAGGCAATCAGACGAGTGTGACCAAGAATAAGGCGCGGGATTATCGGCTGATTTTATGGGATGATTTGCTGGCAGTTAAAATCTATTTTTATGGGATGATTTGCTAGCATAACCTATTTTTATTGGATGTTTTGCTGGCGGTCAGAAGCTAATTTTATGGGATTATTTGCTATTTTTTTGGTTGTCTTTATAAAGTATTCCTATCCTATAGTTTGAAAAGAAGATGAGTCGGCAGCTTTATTGCATAACTTTGAAAGTATATTGAGGGCATACACGGCTGAGTTTGTGAGTCTTGGAGTACCATGGTCAATATGATCACCAAGCTTTTCGATTAACTCCAAGAAGTTTGTCTATCGTTCGATTCAACTAATTGGATCATTCTTCCGATGGATTCCAGAAGTATCTCGGAGGACTTGAGGATTCATAGGCATTCGGCAATCAACAACTTGGTGCGCTGTACGTGGATTCGGCAACATGATCTTTGGTCAGTCGGTGAGGATTCACGATTGTGTTAATTGAGATCGTTTTGTAACTGTACAATGTTTACTTTTAGTGGATTGATTTCCTCCCGTGGTTTTTACCCTTTTTAAGGGATTTTCCATGCATATTATTGTGTTCACTGGTTATTGCTTTTCTATTCCTTAGTTCTCTTATTTAATTTCTAATTGTGTAAAAGAAAAAAGAATTTCACTTGGTATCAAAGCAGGTTGTTCATTATTTTAGATTTTCTACCTAAGCAGATCTGTAACAATAATAAATATGAACACTAACATGAATCATCCTTTTAATTGCACAACTATCTTGGATAGTGAAAACTTTTACTATTGAAAATCGAGAATAAAAGCTATCATGAGGTCTGTGGATGAAGAAATAAGGAATTCTTGCGTTAGGGGATATAGTTATCCCACAAAAACCGTAGAAGAAAAATAGGTCCCTAAACCCACCGCTGATCTATCTACCGCAGAAAAGGCAGAATTACAAGCTAATAATCGTGCCTTAGATATTTTATTCAGTGTTGTTGATGTGAATGAACACCGTAAGATTGCTAATTGTGAAATTGCTAAAGAAGCGTGGGATATTTTAGTTACTTGTCATGAAGGTACGGATGTAGTCAAACAATCTAAGTTACAAAGGCTCACTACTGAATTCGAGGTTATTAGAATGCAAGAAGACGAGACATTTAATCAATTTTACTCTAAATTGATCTCTATTGTTAATAGTTGCGAAACCCTCGGTGAACCTATCTCTCCTTTTAGGGTTATTAAAAAAAATTTAAGATCCTTGCCAGAACGGTTTAAGACAAAGGTCACTATGCTTGAGGGTAAACGTAAACTTAAGGACAAATTTGTTGAAGAAGTGGTAGGCCTCCTCCAGACTTATGAAGTTGATATGTTACAACCTGGGTCTTAGAAATCAAAAATTAAACCTTCGGCTAAGCCGATTGCTTTTGCAAATTCTCAAAGCAAGTCCAGAGATTCAGATTGTGATGAGGAATATGATTTTGAAGCCATGGTTTTTGTTTACCGAAAACTTCAAACAATTTTTCCAAAAGAAAAAGATTATTAGTGATGGGAATAAGAAATTTGGAAACAAAGGAAAGAGTGAGTCTTCGAGTGGTGGAGAAAAGAAAAGGATAAAAGGTCCTCCTGCAGGCCATAAATGTTATGAGTGTCATGGTTACGGTCATTTTGCTAATGAATGCATAAATAAATTGAAAAAGAAGACTAATCTTAAGGCCAACATAACATGGGATGACGATAATGAATTTGATAACGCTGAGGAAGAACAAGTAGACCACACAAATTTTACAGTGTTTGGGGTTTTGATTCAGTCAAAGTTTAGTGAACATGAATTGACTGATAAGAGTGAGGATGAGGGCAGTGTCGAGGTTCTGAGTTTTAATGAGTTAAAAGAATCATATGATATGCTGTATAAGGAAAGTGTGAAAATTAGTGAGACTAATTTGAGGTTGGTTGAAAAATTTAAAATTTCTAACTCGGAGTCAATAATAACTAGAAAGGAAGAGGAAGAGCTGCAAGAGTTACTAAGCAGTGTCACTAGTGAAAAAAAACAAGCTGAGTAAGGAAATTGAAAGTATTCGAGAAAAGAACAAGGTCTTGACTGGACTAAATACCGTCGCAGAAGGAAGAATAGAGATGTTGAAAACTGAACTTGACAATGCTAATGTTTTGTTTAAGCGTTTGAATACAGGGTCAAAAACCTTGGATGATATTCTCAGCATGCAAAAGACCAGCAAGTGACAAAACAGGGCTTGGATTTTATGAAACTACATCCTAAAAAATACTCGGAAGTAAAGTGAATGTGTTGGAATCTAAGAAGGTAATCCCAAAACTCTGCAGTATAGATATTGCAAAGAATATGATTGAAAAGGCTCATGATAGTAGAAAGGGCAGTCTTGCTAAATTCATCCCCACATGCCACTTTGGCTAGACTAAAGGTCACATTAAACCAAAATATTTTGAATTGTATGGCTACCCCCAAAGTTTTCGACACTATAAAAATGATAGTATAAGAAATAGTGTGTTTAGTTTTACCAAGTTAAGAACTTTGGTAAAATTCAAACCAGACAAATTTGGATTAGAAAAAGAGACTGGTGCTGTATGTTTGTTCATACTGCTTTTAAAGCTCGTAATTCCCACATGTGGTATCTTGATAGTGGTTGTTCTTGTCATATGTCTGGTGACAAGTTCGTTTTTGTTGATCTTGAAAATATAACGGAGGTATAGTGACATTGGGTGATGGAAACACTTCGAGAGTTGTAGGTAGAGGAACTATACAAGCTCCTGGAATAACTCGACTTGAGAATGTGTTATATGTGGACGGATTAAAAGCTAATCTATTTAGTATAAGTCAGATGTGTGACTCTCATCATGAAGGAAAAAGTGTCATGCATGGTACTCGTACTGCTAATAATTGTTATGGCATACTTCTTACTAATGAGTTAACTTGTCACTCTACTAAGTTAAGCGACACAGAACTGTGGCACCAACGTCTTGGTCACATTAATTATAAAGATTTATCTATTTTGACTAAACATGAATTGATTAAAGGTGTGCCAAAGCTTAGCAAACCGAAAAATCATGTTTGTGGTCCTTGTCAACTCTGTAAGCAAATCAAGGCAACCCACAAAAAGATCACTGGGATAGCTACGAAGAGGCCTCTTGAGCTTCTCGATATGGATTTGATGGGTCCTTCCAGAGTGGAAAGCATTGCAAGTAAAAGGTATATTTTCGTTGTCGTTGATGATTTTTCTCGATTTACTTGGGTAAGGTTTCTTCGTGAAAAATCTGAAACTATATCTGTGTTCAAAGCACTTGTTAAACAAGTTCAAAATGAGAAAAATGGTTGAAAATTGAGAAAAAGGGTTGAAAACTATATCAGATCATGGCAAAGAGTTTGAAAATATAGAATATGATAACTTTTGTGATGAACTCGGCATTAGACATGAATTTTCTGCCCCTAAAACTCCACAACAAAATGGTGTTGTTGAGAGAAAAAACTGCGTTATTCAAGAAATGGCCCGTGTTATGCTTCATGCTAGGAAAATTGCTCGTAGGTTTTGGGCCGAAGCAGTTCATACTGCTTGCTATGTTATTAATCGTGTCTATTTTAGACCTGGTACATTAAATACCCCATATGAGTGGTGGAAAGGTAAGAAACCAAATGTTAAGTATTTTAAAACTTTTGGTAGTAAATGCTATATTATGAGAGATAGAGAGAATTTAGGTAAGTTCATTACTAGAAGTGATGAGAGAATTTTTGTAGGCTATTCCACAGATAGCCGTGCATTCACAATCTATAATAATCATACCCGCAGTGTCATGGAGTCCATAAATGTTATAGTGGATGAAAGTCCAATAAATGAAGCAGATATCATCTTTAACGACGTATATGAAACTTTAAGTGATCAGGACACAGGTAATGTGGAAGAGTCAAATTCAAGCGATGATAATCCAGATATAGATGCTCGAAAAGAAGAGGAGCTAAAAGATAATGAGCAGGATAGCGAAAGTATTGAGGTAGAACCATTGAACCCATCAGCACGAGTAAAGCTCAATCATCCCACAAGTCTGGTAATCAAAAATATCGCGGACCCAATGAAAACTCACAGACAACGAAGGGATGAGGTATATTATGTTTGTTACGTTTCTATAGTTGAGCCAAAGAATATTAAAGAAGCTTTAATTGATGAATGTTGGGTTGATGCTATGCATGAAGAGTTACATCAGTTTGAGCGAAATAACATTTGGGAATTGGTTCCGAGACCCCTGCACACTAATATAATCAGGACAAAATGGATTTTTAAAAACAAATCTATCGAACAAGGTATTGTAGTTAGAAATAAAGCGTGTCTCGTAGCTCAGGGATACACACAGGTTGAGGGAATTGATTTTGATGAAACATTCGCCCCTGTAGCGAGGCTTGAATCTATCCGTATTATGTTAGCAGTCGCATGTTATTTGGGCTTTAAATTGTTTCAAATGGATATTAAGAGTGTTTTTCTCAACGGTGTCATAAAAGAAGAAGTCTATGTTTCCCAACCTAAGGGGTTTGAAGACCCACACAAAACTGACCATGTCTATCGTTTAAACAAAGCTCTCTATGGGTTAAAACAAGCTCCCCGAGTCTGGTATGAGAGGCTGAGTACTTTTCTATTGAGTAAAAACTTTGTTAGAGGGAGTGTCGATAAAACTTTGTTTGTCCAGCGTAAAGGAAAACATTTACTTGTAGTTTAGATTTACGTTGATGATATTATTTTTGGATCCACATCTCCTGCTCTTGTAAATGAATTTTCTGATTTCATGCAAAGCGAGTTCGAGATGAGCATGATGGGTGAGCTGACATTTTTTCTCGGGTTACTGGTACGTCAATTTGAACATGGGTTTTTTTGTCTCTCAAACTAAGTAGCCTTAAACCTAGTAAAGAAATTTGGACTTGAATCTGCTAAACACTCTCGCACACCCTTGAGCACTACTACTAAATTATCAAAAGACTACACCCTTCAAGTTTTGAATGTGTTTAAAATACACCCTTATGCAATTACAAACTCCACATTGACCCATTTTACTCTATTTTCATTTCCTCACGTTTCCTCAATGTTATTTCCGGAAAATTATATAAAATACGGGTCCTTACAAGACCAGTAGCAAAAGATCAAAATAAGCAGATGCAATAACCCATCTAGAAGACAGCTTGAGCGCTCAGGACCACCTGGAGCGCTCAAGCCATTCCTTGGCTTGTGGTTTCTGTCAGCTTCATTGCATGGCTTGGATGCTCATTGGCTTCAATGACTTCTGATCATTTGTTTTTATTTTGAAAAACACTTATTTTCATTATTTACTTGGGAAAAGTCATTTCTCTATTTTTCTAAATAAACATTGCTTTGTAAAGGCTCTTTAATGATCATTTTTGGATGATCAAAGCAAAAGAAAAGGGGGATCAGTGACCTTGAAAAAAATAAAAGTGTTAATACAAAGCATTATGAGATGATCAGACTATATAGAGATGATCAAAAATAAAAAACACAAGACTGACAGATGAGAGGCCTTGAGCGCTCAAGACCCCCCTTGAGCGCTCAAGGTCTGATCAGACCAGAAATTTTTGTAAACCTTTCTTGCTGGTTTTTGGACCTTGTAGGTGCATAATGAGTATGAGGAACTCACATGCACCTACTGGTCTTCCTCAGATTGGACCAAAACTTGATTGTTACTTGTTTTTTTTCTACCTTTTTAGACTTGAACTAAGCTTGGACTTGAGGATTTTTGTTGATCAAAGGCTTGGAGTGTATCTATAGACCAAAAGCAGTTGGTTTTTGGTTGTATTTGGAGTGGCTTAGGACTGACTTTGGTTGTGTTTTGAGGGAATGGTGATATTCAAAGCTTAAAGATGGATTTTTGGTGTGATTAGATGGGTTTTAGGTAGTGTGGATGGGTGAGGACGAAAAGATGATTGAGGGTGGTTTTCTTTGACTTTTAGAGAGGGAAAAAGATGGTTTTGTTGTTGGTTTTGGAGAAGTGGGGGAATAGTGGCAGTAAGTGGTGGTTTGAAAGAGTAAGGTCATTTATATATAGAGAGAGATGAGAGGGAAATGAGAGAGATTTTGAAATAAAAAATGGGTTTAGGGGCCATGTAGGGTGATTTAGGGGGGTATTATACGTGCTTAACAAGTTTATATGCTGGTAGTGGGGGAGCACAGGCTCCTCTTGCAGCAAAATCTCATCATTAGATCTTCTGTCAGCAACTGACTGGAGCAGGGTTTGAGCGCTCAACAGGGGGTTGAGCGCTTAGGGTGGCTGGCAAAGGGGTTGAGCGCTTAGGGTGCTGCTTGGTGCTGGCTTATGTTTTGGTGATTTAAGGTTGGTTAGGCAACTTTGGTGGGTTTAAGGTTAGGTTTGAAGGGTTTGTCAAGTCCGAGCCTCGTTTCGGTCGTTGGGGTAAACAACGTTGGTCTGGTTCATCATCGGGAATGCTCGGGCCCATCCCGGATCCAAAATCGGGGTATCTACAATACCATTTCAACCAATCAGGGTAAGGGTGAACAAATTTGCACTCAAACATTTTTATAGGGTATTGATTTTTTTTGTTGTCAAAATGGTAGCATTTCATTAAGAATTAAAACATTGAGTACATCAAATAGTTCGGCAGTCTTTGTCAAGAAAAGAAAACAACCAATTTGGGGGCTGGAACTACCAAGTTTTTGTTCCTGACCCTCTCAATCCTACTCGAGCCAGCTCGTTCATCACTGCATTCGCAGATCTCCGAACAAACCGAAAATCACACTTTTGGAATCGATGAACCATCTTCCGAATATCCTCAATAATTACTTCCACTTCCGAAGGGCAAACTATTTCCTCTCTAAGAATTTTGAGGGTATTGATAGATAGATAGATATAGAGAAAGTTGTGAATTCAATAAGAGAGAGAGAGAGAGAGAGAGAGAGAGAGAGAGAGAGATCAACTGGTAACAAAAAATATAGAGGTTTTGGAACTTCATAATAATATGCAAATGTAGATGGTGCAATTTAAAATGAGTCGTTGGGATTTAATGAAAACAATTATTGTGCATTTTAACTGAATGTAGTTATTTAACTAATAAACCACTCAGCTAGCCTAAAATACTTCATATGAGTTCATTATCTAACTTATATCTTAACTAAGTTAAATGATCTCAAAATTTAGCTACTTAGAGACTTTAACCTGTAAAACATTAACATCTCCATAGGCTTACACCTAATTTTATCGAAACACTACCAGCTGTCGTATAATACGTAATGCCCATTAGCTACTGTTAATTTGAGTTGTAACTTTTGAACCACGAGATTAGGCGAAAAGTTAGCAAGTCAGCTAACACGGATCTTTACAAGTGGTCACTTTACCTGTCCCGTTTTAATATTCCCATTTGGAGACCACTTTTTAGGAGCATAATTATTACATGAAAGAGCACTCAACTTTCCAGTTATCCCTTTAACTTTTCAAATTGGATTGATGCAGGTAGAAGTACTTCAATTTAAACATAAGGATAATTCTCCGTAATAGATTTTTACCAAGTTTCTATAGTTGATTTCGGTAAACGGACATGTATCTTAGGACGTCCCAAAATAAAATATGGGGCTATGAATATGGCATGGAAGGAGTACTTAAATATCTACCTTATTGTATTTTTAGTGACAAAAGTAATAATTATAATATCATAAATCGATTTTTCATGCAATCTCAATCGATATCGATTTTTCATGCAATCTCAATCGATAGCATAACTCACTCATTTTTTTTTGATTAACCATAACTCACTCATTCAATCGTTACTTTTTGTACCAAATATAATCCCCATAGACTTTTGGGGCCCAGGCCACAAGTCTTGCTTGCCTTGCCTGAAGGACGGGCCTGCACATAGTACTACAGTTATCACTCAGGTGAATAAAGGACTTGATTTCAAGGAGACTGCACCCTCAAGGTTGGGCTCATTTGTGGGCTTTGCTTGAGCATTCAAAAATAAATAGAATCGCTCATTTTTTGTGTGAAGAATACTAGTTGTCAAGAAAATGTATGGATATAAATTATTTCAGGGCCCATTTATCTTGAGAACAAATGGAATAAATGGGCTCGAATCTGTTGTGTCAAAAGTAAAATTTTCCCAAAAAAATGAGCTCGAATAAGGGGTTGTTCTCTAATGAATTTTATGAAGATTCGATATAATCAAATTCTTGATTTTATTCATTCATGAAAAGATTTGATAAAATCTCACAATTTTGCAAAAGGATCATCCGAAGCGATTTTTTTTCCCCAAACTAAATGGAACCGAAAATCATATATACTGCTATTCAATCAATATTATTTTATTAAAAGGATGATGTTTTTGACATGATAAAAAAAGTGAACTATTCTCCTCGTCTGTGCGTGCCCATGCGGAAATTTGAGGTACGGAGAGAGAGTATATAAATGTTTCTTGTTAGGGTAAATTTGTTCCTAAAATTTTCAAAAATACCACAAACAAATTTATACTGTTTAAAATATGTTTTGACTGCTCGAATGAGATACCGGACACCTCGTGTATATATCCTCCCCGTACCCAACATTTTCTCCTCGGGAAGAGCCCGTAAACGGGTTCAACCTTTTAATGGGTCCCCGGTTTATCCTTTTACCCGATCCATTTCGCAACTGTTTCCGATAAGGCTTACCTCCCCACACTCTCCTTCCCTACTCTCTTCTTCTTCCAGCTAAAGCCACCATGGCTGCTTCCGCAACCTCTCTCTCCACTACCATCACCATCTCCTCCTCTCTCTCGCTCCGCACCCCTCGTTTCTCTCATCCTCCTCGTTACTCTCTCTCCTCCCCCCTCCTCAAACCCCTCTCTCTCCTCCCCACCAAAACCCTCTCCCCCCTCCTCCTCCGCGCCTCTCCCTCCGACCAAACCGACCCCGAATCCGACGCCGACGCCGACATCGAACCCTGGAATATCCCCGAAAGGGTCTACGACCCCAACGAGCTCTTCGACTACGACGCCAAGTACGACGACGACGACCCGCCCAAACCTATACCCGAAGGCATGTACAACCCACCCTCCATCGACGACGGCCCAATCGAGACCGAAGAGGAGATCGCCATCGCCTATGAGGAGCTCTACGGCCCCGCCTACAGCGGCGAGAGCTTCCTCGGCAACGACATCTTCGTCATGGGCGGTGGCGTGGACGACGACGACGAGGATGAGGGTGGGTGGGAGGATGAGGATGGAGATATGGATGGTGATGATGATGAGGAGAGTATTTTGGGGAAGAGTGGAGATGGGTTTGAGGAGAGGGTTGTGCAGGTCAGGAGGGTTACCAAGGTAGTGAAGGGAGGGAAGCAGCTTAACTTTAGGGTTGTGGTTGTTGTGGGGGATTTTCAAGGGAATGTCGGGGTGGGTGTGGGGAAGGCGACGGAGATAGTGAAAGCGGTTAAGAAGTCTGTCCTCGATGCAAGGAGGCATGTTATTAGGGTTCCGATGACCAAGTACCTGACGTTTCCTCACAGGTACTACTGTTGATATTTTAGGAATTTTCATTTGTGGTTGTGAATTGGGAGCACGCAAACCTGTTAGATTTTTGTGATATGAATGCGATTATGAATATGCCCTCCATAGCTCATAGAAGTGGATGAAAAAAAAACAGGGTAATGTAGCCGACCATAATTGGTTGGGGATTAAAGTTCGATTGGGTTGGATTGTTGTGAATTGGGATGTAGTTGCAACTTTATTTAGTGTTTGATTTGGGGTGGCATGGATAGAGACTAGAGAGCCATTGTGATTTAGGTTTTAGATTGTAGTGCTACTTCAACAATGATGCAATTTCTTTGCGATTTTTTGGGCTTACTTGATTATGCCCAATGTAGTATTTGGTGTGTCAAAGACGATTGTGATTGAATTTGTGGAAAACTTATTTCGATTATGTGATTGGAGGGAGATTTGAGGTTTGAGAGATTGTGTGCCTAATTTGGACCTTGTTGTGTAGGAAGGTCATATGCATTTGGTGTTTGTTGTTGTTGAGGGATTTGAGAGGAAATGAAAAGAAAGGGTTGGGGTTTCTTGCCAAATAAATGATATGGATGTAGCATTTTGATGAGAAATGGAGAGAGAAGTACAAAAATAAAATATTTTTATTGGCTCCTCCCCTTTCTCACCCAATCTCACAAAAAATGGTGAGATTTGGTGAGGAAAGCCTCCCCTTTCTTATCTTACCCTTTCTCTCCATCCACAGGGGTAAGTTTGTGTAGATTCTGAAGGTCTTGTGGGGAAATGAGTTTAAAGACACTTAGATGAGGACCAAAAAAAAGTGTGAACAGTTTTTAAGACCATATGACACCATTCAATTTTTGTTGTGTTTTTGACTAATGACCTTCTGTAGTTTGCACTTCGCCCATGGCGAGAGAGGTCGAGAAAAGTAAAAGAACAGGAGATACTTTTCATTTATTTGGAGAACTAAAAGAGAGAGAAATGGTGAAAAAGGATGAGAAATGAGAATAAAGAAAAAAGAAAAGTTTTTATTGGTCCATTTTGTTTGTCACCAAATCTCATCACTTTTGGTGAGATTTGGTTAGAAATCACCTACGAAGCACCGACACGGCTCGGGGTCACCGTATCGAGGTGTCCGGACACGGGGACACGGCGGGAAACGTGTCCGGACACGCCACCTGGAGGGGGACACGGCTTAATTGAATTTTTGGAAGGGGACACGGCTGGGGACACGGCAGAGAGAGAGAGAGAGAGAGAGAGAGAGAGAGAGAGAAGAAGAAGAAGAAGAACCTGACCCTCCGATCGCCGATCGCCGACGAGATCTTCCAGTCGGTCGATTCTGTCGTATGTTTTTTCCATTGCGCTATGGCTGCTGCTGCCTGCTGCTGCTGTGGCTGCTGCTGCTAGGGTGAAGACGCAACAGGAGTATATATAGATGTGTGTAATTACGGTACACATCCAATAATTACAATACACACCTAATAAGTTTGATTTATAACACATTTACCCCTAAAAATTAAAAATTCTTACAAATAAACCCTTATTTTTACATTTTGCAACAAAAATATAAAAAAATTAATATCTATATATATTTTTTATTTATTTATTTTTCCACGTGGCGTGTCCCCCGCCGTGTCCGTGTCCCCATTTTTTTAGAATTACCGTGTCCCCGTGTCCGTGTCCGTGTCCGTATCCGTGTCCGTGCATCATAGGAAATCACCATCCTTTCTCTCGCTTTGTTACAATCCGGAGGGCCTGCCAGTGCTAGTGGGTGACAGCCTGATAGGTGTGATCTTTGCAACCCATAGGCCGCAGAATCTTGTGTAAGATGTGAGGTGCGTAGTTTGAGATACATTAGAAATTTGGGGCTTTGCTAAGTAGAAAGTACGAATTGAAAGACATGGCTTTTCTCCAAATTAATGCCAAGATCCTGGTTTTTACCGACATAAGAGCAATAGAATGCAAGGATTTTGGATTTTGTGTCTTTATCATAGATTGAGTACCATAGATCGTGCCCTAGATGCATGTTGGGTCTTGCGGCAAGATTTCTCAAATCATTTTCCTGCTTCATGAGTTCTATTTCTCGGTGCCCTTTATTGGATATAACCTCTTCTTACAACGGTGGCTCTAAATTCCATGGCCGAATGGTACTGCCCCAAAAGTAAATGCCGTCTTCGCCAAATGTTTGCGGGTTAAGATGAGTGTTTTCAGCTTATGTAGAGTCGAGTCAGCTAAGCGTTTATTACAGTTCTCAGAATTTTATACTAGTTTCTGTCAAAATGGAAGCATCAACTTCCCCCATGCACCCTATAAGTGCTTTAAGTAGGTTGAGTTCTATTTTTATTTTGGTTTTTAGTTTGAAACTTTATGAAATAGAAAATTCCAAACTGAATAGTCGTACAAAGTGTTGTGTTGAGTGAGCATCTAGACGAGTCTAAGCTTTGGTCACTTAGGTATTGGGAGTGAGCTTATGTTTGAGGGTAAGGAAAGAAGCTCAATTCTATGATTTCTGTAGTTTGGCACTAAAAATAGGGTCTCCGTAGGGAAGGAAATTGGTGGAAGATTATGCACCTGAAAGCATACATTAGAACAACATAGGCCACAATTATCGCCCTTCTCTAAACTGTGATTGCTTATTATCTTCCAGCTTGCTACAAGTGCTGCTGAAGCTTCCTTTCATTAAGTTTTTGTGACAACTATTTGAAACATTCGACAAGGCAATTTTCATACATTCCAAATTCTTTTGCCATTTAGATTATGTTCAAGCTACATTTCCAAAGCTTTTCTAGCACATTTTTTACACTTCCCCGAAAACGTTTCTTTTTCCTAGTCTCCAAAACAGTATTAGTGCAACAGAATTTTGATCCTTGCATGCGACTTAAGATCATTTCCGAAAAATAGCACTGCAATTGTTGCCACTTTTGCTGTTTCATGTTTATCTTCCATTATTAATCTTTGGAGCAAATAATTGGCAGAGCTGATGGTAAATTCGGGGCTGCAAAGGTGATGCTTAGACCTGCAGCTCCAGGTACTGGATTGCTTGCTGGAGGTACTGTCCGGGTTGTTTTAGAACTGGCAGGTTTGGAAAATGCTTTGGGTAAACAACTTGGAAGCGACAATGCGCTTAACAATGCCAGAGCCACAGTTGTTGCGATGCAAAACATGAGGCAATTCAGGGAAGTCGCTGCCCAGCGTGGGCTCCCAATGGAAGAGCTGTGGAAGTGAGGCTTCTTGCAAATATGTACCATCGTCGCTAATGTTCGTTTATTTCCTTACAACAATTTTTTTTTGTATTTTTTTGTAGAAATTTCCTGGCTGATTCTTAGCAAGTTTATTGAAATTGACCACTTGTTCTGTTTCTGAGTTGCTGAATATATGGTTGAAATTTACAAATTAAGTTTCCTGGATGTTTAAGAAATTGTATTGAGTCTCCTGTGATTCTCTTCTGGAACTCCAAAAAATGCACAAGTACTGCGATTGAAAATTTTCCCGATTCTGGATGAATGGTTTCGGTCCTTTCGGATAGTAATGGCTGATCTTGTTTTTGCATGAGGAAGGTTTGTTACCTAGTATTTTATTTCCAAGGAAAAAAGTGCTAAGAGAATTGATTAAACTAATTGTGCAATACAACAGACTTTTTTGCACAGATTCATACGGATATACGTCATCCGAAATCCGATGTACACGGGGCCCACAAGTTTTTCTGGATATGTGCATATAGAAATTATTCTTGGTTTTTTTTTAAAAGCTTTTTAATTTTTTTTGAAAAGCATAGAAATTATTCTTGGTGCCATCAGTTTACTACAATGTACTGTGAAACATGAAGTCACTCAACCTCAACCTTCTTTAAGAAACAAAGATGTATATAATGAGTAATTATCCAATAGTCTTGGGCACCACTACATGGTGCATCAACACCCTTATCTACCAGATGTTTCATGGGGCTCATACATTTAGTACCGGCTCCACAGGATAAAGGGTGTTGAGGCACCCCGTGAAGGTGCCCCAAGCCTACCGAATATTTTTTCTATTCATAATTTGTAACCGCACGCATCACACACTCGCTTTCATCTTCTAATCTGTGAAATAAACAACCTAATTCATGACAACCCTAAGGGCATAGCCTAATCTAATAGCACATAACTTCATTCCCAAATTTCAGTATCATTTCAACTGATTTTCTAGTCTCACCTGAAATCAATACTAAAAACACCATAAAATTTTAATGATCTGAAACCAAATCATCAGACCCCCCTTTAAACTATTCAGCAGCATTACATCCTCAAGTTTGAGAAAATCCCTAAGAAACAGAAATGTTCAATAAAGCCACGACTAAATAACTAACACCTAAAATAAAGTTCATGGTCTAACACTGCAACATTCGATCACCGAGCCCATGTATGTATACGCGTACTTGGTTCATCTATCGAAGCTATACCAAGAATGTGTATGTTCAGCTACAACTTTATTCCCGGGGCTGCAACTTCCAAAAAAGCCTCTCCAAAACCTATGGAATGCGAAATCGTCCATTTGTACACAGACCAAACTGCCATCATCTCCATAATTTCACGCATCGGTCATCGCTCACTGAAGCAATCATTTGACTCCGGGGACAATCTGCTAAAGCAGAAACTATACTGTTGTGTGCAGTTGCAACTGTCATAGGTTTGCTGCTCCTATCAGTTGGATTCCACAAGGTTATTGACTGCAAAAATGCTCAAATTGTAAGATTCCACGAAGAGAACTGCCACTGTAATCAACTACTCCCTCCGTCCGATTTGTTTTGTCCCTCTTGGAGAATTTGCATATGTGCGGACAAAATAATACATTTCTATCGATAACTTTTATTTTTTTTTACATCAACCAAAAGTGCTCAATTAAATCTTTTAAATGGTCTAACAAACCCATCAAAACAATTGACAATTTTTATTGTGCGCAAAAAATGCACGTCCTCCCGAGAGGGATTAACAAAAGCAGACAGAGGAAATATAAAACTAAAAATATCACACAAAAGTACTGAATGAAAAAAGAAGCAGCAACAATACAGGACAACTTCTTCGTACAGTTAAAGTGGATATAGCTACATTGCGTGTTCAAGTGGATATAGTCGCAGACTTGGGTATGGTTATCGGTTGTAATTGCGTGTTCTGTTACGTGAAAGATGTTTTCATATGTTGTTCAAACAATTTCAAGTTATTCCCGACTACCTACTTATGTCACAGACTTGGGTATGGTTATCGGTTGTAATTGCGTGTTCTGTTACGCGAAAGATGTTTTCATATGTTCAAACAATTTCTGGTTATTCCCGACTACGTACTTATGTTACAGACTTGGGTATGATTATCAGTTGTAGTTATGTGTTTATATTCATGTACTTCTCATTTCTTAAAAGATAAAATGGTGTTCACACAAGGGAGCGTAGGAAAGTCATGCATAATATGTCAGTTTTAAACCTAAATGTATGGTAACATCGAATAGCTGCATAAGTTTGCTAGACATAGGTCCAACTCGAAGTGTTCGACAGATATTTGGTATCCTTATCTCGGTATTGAGTGTCCTAGACGGATACTTGATATATTTAAAAGGGTCCATGCAACATTATTAACTAAAAAAAGTCCGACTCCACATAAAAAATTATAGGATCGAAAAAAGCTCTCTTATTTTTTTTGATTGGCGTAAGCCAGTATTGTTAGAATAGTTAAATTACACCTCGGAGGAGGACTTGAACTCCTAACCTCCTGACCTCCTTTCTCCTTGGCACCTAAGTGCACACCTGATGTTGTTGGGCCAAAGGCCTTTTGGCTTGAAAAAAAGCTCCATCTTACAAGCTAAACCTTTCATTAAGATATCAACCAATCCTCTCCTTCACAAAATGAAAAAGGGGGGCAGGCCGGGCTGGGAGGTTATTGAAACACATAAACCCACTCAGGACAGCATATTATCAACAGGAATCACAGGACGACAGAAAATAAACAAGTGTCATGGATGGAGATGATTAACTCCCGTAACTGTAAGACCTCCCTTTATATCAAGACAATAGGTAAAATAAGATAAAACTATATAACGAGAAAAATAATGTTGAATGGTACTTCATTACCTTGTAAGAACCAATAATCACGAGGAGAGAATATGTAGGATGGAATGTGCAGGATTCAAACTTATTGCCACTAGAATGCAATTCATATATGCATTTTCCGTCCAACAAAGCAGCCCACACCCTTGCACTGTCTTCGCTGACCGATACAAGGTACCTACCACTTGACTCCCAGCAGATTGAACGGACTTCTTCAGTGTGTCCCTAGAAAATCACAAAAAAGAAAAATAACTAGAAATTCAGACTAGTGAATGCATTTGCAACATCGATGTGTGGAACGATTACAAAGGAAAAGGAATATAAGGGGAAGCTGTGTAAGTAAATTAAACTCCTTACTAAATGAATTTGGCATCGCCGTTTCAAAAAATAAAAAATAAAAATTTGGCATCTCAACTGTAATGTGAAGTATTGCTGTTACATTGAACTGCACAGAATGTAATCAGGGGCATACCACCAAGTGGCATTTGAGGTTGTTAGTCTCAACCTCAAATAAGCCAATTTTATTTCCTGATGCAGCAGCCAAAAGGATCCCAAGTCGAGGTTGGAATCTAACTTGTCTCGTAGCTCCCTGCATTAGTTTTGTAGGAAGACATAGGTGAAGCTGAAAAGAGAAACCTAAAATGCCATGTAGCGGTTGGCTTCACCATGATCCGTCTGGCCCCCTACCCACTGCAGGGTTCACCATCGTCGAATACGTGATACCGTGGACTTAGCCCGAGATCGGGGCACAGTTGAGAGAGGAGTGGCATCCAGCCCGTCCTCGGT
>JAXBDA010003329.1:0-35379 GCA_036023075.1 Gaultheria prostrata | reverse complement strand
CCCCGCCATTCTTCTCATTTACAGCATTGTCAAGGCGTCAACATTGAACTTGATAACACCAGGCGGAGGTTGGAGCCACATAGGAGGTGAAGAAGGGCTACAGTCGCTACTAGTAGTACCTAAATTTTTAGCGAGGCCAGCTACTCGTAGTACTTAAATTTCATGTTTTGAGAGATTAAAATTAAGTCCAGCAGATGTGTAAACCAAACTCTTGGATTTGGATTATCAAACTTTGTTTTTTTTATTGGGATAAACGAATGTCCGGGCCACCTCGACTAATTCCGGGGCCTCGGAGGTAACGACCGGGCATTATCCCCTGTGGCCCCAAGAGGGGAAGTGAACCTAAGACCTTAGGTGGAAGCAAACCTCTAAGTCCCAATGCAAGACCAGTTTACCCATACCCGAAAATGCACCAACATAAACATTGCATCGCGTGGAAATAAAATGTATTGAAATGAATAACACGAAGCTCACAAGATGAAGGAAATTATAAGAATAACAAAGGGATGTGGATTACGATTCTTGGTTTTGCCTGATTATCGATTGTCCCAATTGTAATTAGCGACCGCGTTAATAACTTATTAGGTGTTGCTGATTGAAAAATTAACATATTCGGTGTTAATCACGTGTGCATCTCTAAGAAACGATCAGCGCATAATTGATACCCAAAGACGAATTGCATGATTATCGATTGTTCGCGATTCAATTAGCGAACACGTTAATCCCGTATTAGGTAGTATTAATCAAATATACATCGTCTCTGGTGCGTGGAGGTTTAATTAACCTCATAGAAAGACCAATCATGTTGACTTGGTGATTTGAGGGATAATCAAGTTGATTAGAGCGTCATAACCACCAAATCAGCTGGCATTCCCCTACCCCAGTCAAGAGGGAAAGGAGGTTGTTAGATAAGTCATTGTTATATGGAAAATTCTAAAATCAGCTCACTGAGCTGTCATTAAGGTTTAAAAAGTGTATTGAAATGTATGAAAGATGTACAGAAATGGGTGAAAGTGTACAAAAAGCGAAAAATAAGTACACTAGTGTGTGTGTGTGTGTTCATTTACGTATTGTCAGCCCAGCGGACTGTCAATAGAAAACAACAAGCCTAGCGGTTATCTCTTGGTTCTCCCCCAAACGAGACCAGGGTTTGAGCCTCGGCAGAGGCGTTTGAGGTTTAGGACTATGTTTAGCTTCTAGACCCCTCTACACTAACTTACTAACTCCCCCGTTAACCCCCACTGATATATATCGAATAAAAAAAAAAAAAGACTATCAATTGAAGGGCCCTTGTTATATTGTTTATGAGACAGCTGTACATCTAGTGGAGTACTACAAAACACAAGGATGATATACTATTCCCTCTGTCCCTTTTTAAATGTGTTATCTACGGAAACAGGGTGGGTGCTGTGTACTTGGGTGTTATACACTGTGTTGTGTATCCCTCGGCCGTCCGATTGTGTTTTGGATGGTGCGGATGTGTTTTGATTTTTTACTAATAAAAGTAAATCAAAATTAAATTAAAATTGCCGAATGTATCCAAGCCATCCAAAACATGATCAGACGGCCGAGGAGTGCACAACACCCACCCCAAGTCCGTTATCTACAAATTCCAACTATTTTTCTCTCACATCAACTTTTATAACTTTTACATCTACTTTCCATTACTTACCCTTATCAATATAATAATACCCACTAACTTTTTTAAAAGAAATCTACTTTTAAGGGCAAAATAGGAAATGTATGCACTAACTTTTCAAAACACACATTTATTAAGGGACAGCCCAAAATAGAAATGTACACACTATATAAGGGACGGAGGGAGTAATTGTTAAATCATGGACCTATGAAAAGATTTCCAATTTCATGTATCGTTATACTATGATCTTTTTTTTTTTTTTGGACACCAGCTTATGCATATCTCGACAGCTTAACTGTTTTCCTTCTTGGTCTAGTCAAAGACAGATCATCACGCCGTGACTAAGAAATTTACGAGTGCTTTCTTTCTTGTGGCATGACCTCAAGAGGTTGTAAAGTTTTGAGTTCAGAATGTCTAGGTCTATAATTCATTGTTATTGCTATTTGAGTTTTTTTTTTGAAAGGTAAAAAACTTTATTAATCTCTGAAACAAAGATTAAAAGGGAAGAATTGTACAAAGTTGCGTCCAGCAACAACCGGAAGAAGAAACTTCAATCGTTGGACGGAACAGACCACCTCAAACCCCAACGATTGGCAAGGAGCCAATCGAGTACCACCACCGGGATAAATCCCAACACCCAAAGGGTCTACAACCCCCAAATATTACAATACAATCTGACACTCCACCCAAAGCATAATAAAAGATCCAACACTATGCCCCATGCTACTTGAGCTACCATTAGGTTTACTATAATCTCTCTTTCTCCTTCATAGTGCGGCATGTGTGATGCAGTACAAGTTAACCAAGGAGTAAATGATTTTGTATTGGAAGTACAGAGCTCATGGGACTTGAGTTCGGTTTTTGGATCGACCAGGAAACCAACGGACTTGGGTGGGTGTTGTGCACCTGGGTGCTATGCATCGTACTGTGCACTCATCGGTCATCCGATCATGTTTTGGACGGCTTGAATGCATTCGACAATTTTAATTTAATTTTGATTTACTTTTATCGGTAAAAAATCAAAACGCATCCGAACCATCCAAAACACAATCGGACGGTCGAGGGATGCATAACACCCAAGTGCACAACATCCACCCGTTGCCGAAACGAACATAGCTCAAGGCGTTATCTATGTTTAATTTGTAAGGAGAGCATTTTTGGAAGTGAGGGCAGCTTCTTTTCTTTCTTTTTTTAAACACGAAAATAAGAAGATTATATTAATGATAGTCCAACGCCACTTACAAAATGGAATTCATTACAAATATCTTGGACAAAGCCAAACTAATCATCTAAATGTCAGACATAATTTGAATTGTTCATCTCATAATGCTTTCAAATGAAATAGTACAATAAAAAAGTTAGATTGAATTGCAGTAAAAAGATAGTAGCCCAACGGCACTTACAAAATGGAATTCACTGTAATCTTCGGTATTGCTTTGAAAATTTTCTTCCTGGTGCATATTTTGTTCATATAAATTCAATAATTCATATAGGATCCCGAAAAATCAAAACCGACCCTGGATTTGCGATAAAAATTCATATATGTGATACACATAGGTTAACGAGTATTGCAGCGGAGACAATGACCCATGAGCACTTAATGACTACTCATTGGAATGGTAGATTTTTTTTATCAGCCCTGAAATGGTCGACAGATTGTGGTTCTTTTTCCTTCATCTGTCTCTTATCGGATGTCCATAATTGAGAGTGGTACCAAGTTGTATAAAAAGAGGCTTTTGCTTATAACTTTTTAACTTTTTTTTTGCACCAGTCAAGGGAATTAATTTATGCAAAAAAAAGTAATTTAAAAACGAACTTGTAATAACCCGATTTTTTAAAGTAGACAGACTGGGAAGACCGAATATGCTATGGCAGTTGGGATCTCCTCTTTCTTAAGGGGGGTTGCAACTCTGGCTCCCGACCAATCACTAATTAAAAAAAAAAAGAAAGAACATCGTGTTTCATTTTCATGAGGCCGCCCATTGGAGAGTGACTTGAGCAGAGGCGGCTCCACCTTGAGCCGAGGGTGGTCGCCCGAACACCCTGATTTTTTATTTTTTTTAGAAATACGTGTAAAAAAAATTTATTTTCAATTTTTTTTGTCATTTTGAACATCTTAACCAAAATGTTTGAACACCCTAACCAATATGTTTCAACCGATTTAAACACCCTACCCAAAATATTGGAACACCCAATCCCAAAAAGTGACTCTTCCAGGAGACACACTAGTACTCTTTTCCCATTTCTTTTCTTTCCCCCACCCCACCGTTTCTTTTTCAATTCCCCTCTTCCCCTTGGTTTTTTTTTTTGGATGTGTTCAATTATGATTTCTAGTGGACCGTAGTAGAATTTCCGAACACCCTCACAAGAAATCCTGGAGCCGCCACTGGACTTGAGTGATTGAAACTTTAGCAATTCTATGCGCACAGATTGTATAGATCGCTCTTTGGGTCTACTTATGGATCTCACATAAATAATTTGAGTCGTTCAATTATTTTAAAATATATTTTTGAGTGGCTTTGTGAAAAATCAACTCAATCAGATAACTTTAAGTGCTTCATCCTATATTTCAATTTTTGATTCATTGTTTAGAGTTATAAAAAATCTGAAAGATTGAGTCAAACACTTAGAGTTATCCGATTGATCTGATTTTTTCTGTAGGGCCATTCTAAAATATATTAAAAATTAATGAACAGTTCGAATCGTTCGTTCATCTAGGACCTCAAAAGTGAGCCCCGCTGAATTATCTGTGTGTGTGGCAAGCCTCAACTTTGAAATATACAATTGCAACTAGTTGGGAGAAAGGTCAGTACTTTCAACGGTAACAGACAATTGCAACTAGTCATGCAACGTTCTACTGCAACTTGCAACCCATCAATTCGTCTTAATGAGCATAAGAGCTCACGTAATGCGTGTGCAAGTGACGAGGAAATACAATATTGACAAAGTTGGATTGTGTTGTTACTGTTGTACGCAAATGCATCATTTTTCTAAGGCTTTTGTGTAGTTCTCAGCTTTGTTGAGAGAGGAAACTAGGAAAGGGGGGACGGCGAACAGAGAGAGGGGTAGATGCTTATTGTGCCAGTCAGGCCAAGTTTTTTTTTTTTTTTTTGTTGAACTGCAAAAAGTTTGGGAAGGGGCGACCAGCGTAGCAACCCCCCATGTCGCGTGACCATTGGGATTCCCGATCCGCTGTGGAATATCCGGTTGAGCCATAACTATTGTCCGAATAAGTCAGGCCAAGTTTAGACTCGTAAGCCAGTTGACTTATTTTTTTGACTTCATTAAAAAAATTGCATATATAAGTTCCTAGTTAAATTATGATCCACTTCTTCTTTTTTTTTTTTTTTGAATAAAACAAAATGATAAAGTTATTAAAAAAGAATTCGATATGTTGCCCTAACATTTCATAACCCACAAATAATGACAATCCTTGCAATTTTCTTTTGAAGGCAACAAATTACATACGCAAAAACAAGAAATAAAAACAAACCAGTTGCTCTTATCACCCTGCAGTGCTTTTCAGTTTAACCTCACAATATTATTATTCAGTAAAAAGTATACAAGAGTGGCCGATATTAAAGACCCTATCATATGGCCAACTAAGAATTAATTACCTATGATATATTATTACACAGTATAATAATAATGTATTTTGAGCTAATCTTATGGACAATTACTAGTATATGGGAAATGAAAGGTCCAAAAAAGGCGCCCGTAATTTCTCGGGATTCGGGAATCTTGTTGTGTCCACATCCGACAGTCTATTTCGATAATGCACGACTCAGATTTAATCCAAACTCCTATAAATTTGAATTATTCGTTGCTTGGATTAAATTCAAGCCGTGCTCGAAATTAACGGTCGAATGGAAGCACTACGCAATAGAATGCCCGAGGGGCACTAAAGGGACCCAGTGACACACACTTTCACTTCTTGCGTTTCTGGATAAAGAAAAAAAGGTCGTGTAGGTGAGATAATTGAGTTACCGAGTTCGGAAGGAAATTAGTCAAGGTGCGCGTAAGCTGACCCAGACATTTAATTGTAAAAAATAGAAGTCCCCATTTCAAGCGTTCATGGGAACAATGGAATCACATAATCTGCCTCCGCCGTCTGATCAAAATAATCGCCACCAAACTCAATTTCATGCCACCCCCACGGCGAATAAGTCCACCCGCCGACCGAGTCAATAAGCAAGGACTCTTTTCTCGACTCGCTTGAGTCAAAACTCCCTTCCAAACTCGGTAACTCAATTATCTCACCCAAAGATTCATCCGACGCTGCCGTCGCATTAACCGAAACTTCCGACGATGAAGAACTGATCAGAGGGCTGAAATGCTCCATTGCAGCGGCTTTAGCGGCCGCAGCTTGGACGTCACGAGGGGAGAGAGACTCCGGACGGGGCAGTGACTCGGCGAGTTGAGGGAAGTTGAGAATCGCCGAGTTGCCTTTGATGGACAGCGCGGCGACGTCGTGCGCTCGGGCGGCCATTTCTGCGGTAGCGTAGGTGCCGAGCCAAATGCGTGATTTCTTTCTGGGTTGGCGAATTTCGGACACCCATTTGCCCCAACTGCGCTTTCGGACCCCTCTGTAAACTGGGTGTTTGTCTGTATTGGACGAGTTTGAGACCGAGTTTGGTAAGGACTGAGTGGACCCAGATGTAGATGTTGAGGAAGAAGAGGACGATGACGATGATGTTGGGAACGGGGTTTTGGTGTTTTCAGTTTCATTTGCTGAACTTTGTGGGTTAGCCATTGATGATTTAAAATTAGCCAATGATTTCACCTCGAGTGTATGATAAAATGTCTGAATGAAACAATGGCGACGGTAAGAGAGGGGGAAAGAAAGGCAAGAGAGAGAGAGAGAGAGAGAGAGAGAGAGAGAGAGAGAGAAATTAAACAAGTTGCCGTTGGAGAGAGGAGGTGAAAAAGGCTTTTGTAGGGAGAGAGAGGAGAGGAGGGGTGTAGACGGTAGACTGTGGAACAGTATACGAAAGCTCCCTCCACAGCAAGAAAAACTTGAGTGTCTGTCGAAAAGCTCCCTTTCATAGGAAAGCTCTCTTTCATAGCGACGCTCTAACCAACCAACAATGTCCTCCGGTAAATGCTTAAGTACCGGGTAATGACATGTCTCGTAAAACGAAATAAATCAATTTTGTAGAATAGATTCTAAATAATCAATTTAGCTATTTTACCTAGATAAATCACTAAAAGTAATGCTCCAAATCCCCAAAACATTGGCTTAACGCCTAGATGATTTATCATGTACCATTTACTCCCTCCGTCCCAATTGAAATATTCCTTATGAGAGACCGTGCAAGTTTGATCTTAAAAAATGAAATACTTTTGGAAATACTTTTTTAATTTTTTTTTACCGTTCAGAAGATCTCAATGAGTACTTTAAAATAGTGTAATTTTTTTTGAAAAAATATATCTAGATATATGTTTTCTTTTAAAATCAAAATAACACGACTTTATGTAGGGACATTTAAAATGGGACAGAGGAAGTACTAGTATTGGATTAAATATTACTTATGTCATCTTTCTCACTCAATTGCTCCCTCCCTCTTCCACTCTTTTATTAAAAGTATCAAGTAATTCAGCAATATTAATATTTTAAGAGAGGACAGCTAATGTAAATTGTATTATTGGAGTGTTTTAAAAGATATGGGTAGATAAAGTAAAAAACGTGCACCGTTCACTAGCAATTTTTGCTCAAATTTTTCCTAGTCTGTTGGACTTGCTCTAACAATTGCTAGTGTAAACGTAGAGATACGTATTATATAACATAATCTGTTGTTCAATAGTTGTGAGTCTTACATCATGAAAATTCCTTGAATTCCGGTGTGAATGAGATGGACATTTGGAGGATCTCTTGAGACAACCGAACGATCCATTCCGGATTCGTTAAATATGGACAAAGCGAGTCTAAGGGTCCAGCTATTACGGCTGGCTTTATACCAAAGTTGAGGTCATGGCTGAATTCAATTCCTAAAATTAACATTTCATTTAGGGCCGGATTGGATGCGGAATGAGTTTTTCAGGGATAATATAGTCAGGGGTGTAACATAGTAAGGGTATTATATATGGAAAAGAGGATTCACATTGATGTGATATTTATGGAGGGGATTAAATAGCACTACTTGGTTTGAAAGATTTTGGTAATAAGGATAGATAAAATAGTACTTCGTTTGTTTTATAATTGAAATGAGGGGATAAAGATAAATAAGAGGGTCTGAATGGATTGAGGGGTATGAGTGGAAGTATAAAACGGGTACTAATTAGTAATAGGGTGTGCCCATTACTAATTGGGGGAGGGGTATTAAGGGGGATAATCATGGAAGGGATAACTCATTCACCTCCTCCGAAACTTTCCCAAACCAAGGATGAAAAGTGGGCCTGATATTAATCACCGACAAGAGAGAGAATTACATTTCATAATGACTACTATTCTTTTACACTCGACAAGACGCATATCAATATTTTACACTCCCATTATTGTCCACAGTATTAATCACCGTCTACTATAACCCAAAGTTTTGGGTTAAAAATCGTACGGAATTATAGTCCCTTGTGGTACAAAAGGTCCCCACGCTCCTTTGTTACCTAAAATTCAACGAAAACGAAAGATTTCGGCTCTCCTCTTTTTCTACCCCTCTAACTATGATTCCCACTTTGATATGGCCGTTTGAGAGAAAAAGCTGTTCATTTTTGTCCGTTATAATCTTCTTTTTTTTCAAATTCACAATTCATGATTCACCACTCATTTTTGTTTCCTTTCCTTTGGCACCCAAAAACAGAAAAGATTCACCACTCAATACCCGCTAATAGATGCAGGATTTGTGTCCAGCAGGATCTCGAATCGCGTGTATTTTCATATTTATAATAATGTAAAGTATATATTTAGAAGCATTTAATGCTCTTTGTGAGGTCCGAAGAAGAGATGATGTTATGTTTGTATAAATAGCCACCATATAATTTTATACACACAACCTTAAAAATGATTGATAACTTGAAATTTTAGGAATTCTTACAACACAAAGAAATTTTAAGAATTTTTTTTTTTACTTAAGGAACTTGCAGGGGTCAATCCCATAGAATCTTTCTTAATTAACCTGAAGCAAGCGAAGAGCAACTCTAAGTCCGTTCTGACCATTTTCCTGAGCTAAGCTACAGTATTATTTGGCCAAATTTCAGCTAAGTTTCTTGAATAGTGACCCAGCTATTTTTCAGCAATAATCTGTCAAAAACAATCACTACCGTTGGATTAAAAAAAACAACAACAGTTACTATCATTGGATCATCTTCAAGTTTAAATAAAAACTCTCAAGATCGGCTGATGCAAACTGATTGTCGTGCACTAACAATACAATCGCACAAATCAGCAGATTGTTAAAACACATGTACATTATCTGATGTGGCACAATTGGCAATAATTTCTTAATGGGGCTTAGACTAGGGTGAGAATATTTGACACGACACGATAACTTGATTCGAACCCGATACGAAGTTAGCGGGTTAGGTTAGGGTTAGTTATTTCTGACACGAAACACGAATATGACACGACACAATAACACGAAGAGTTAAATAGGTCGGGTTAGGGTTGAGAGAATGCTGACACGAACACGATACGACACGACACGTGAATTTATGGAAAAACATGATAACCCGACATGAAGTTAGCCTATTAATGTTAGCTATTTCTTACACGAAACACGAACATGATACGACACGATAACACAAAGAACTAAACAGGTCGGGTTAGAGTTGAGAGAATTCTGATACGAACAAGAGCTTTTTGGGCGCATAAAGCCCAAGAAAGACGATTCTGCAGATGGAGCTAGGTTGCATAGGGGAAGAGAGTTTTTTCACATCTCACCGGTGCCCATCGACGCATGGACTAACGGACTTCTCTCATAAAGTGGTACAAAAAACCTCTTTTGACATTCTTTTAGCCATGCGAGGAATGCACTGCAATTTGGGTATATATTAGTAGTAGATTTTTAAAATGTGGGTAATCAACCAGCACTCAGTGCACGGTTGTTATCATTTAACCACCAAAACAATGATGGTTACAATGACTCGAATTTAATTATTACAAGAGTTAAACCATATTTAAAAAACAGGGTCCATATTTGACTTCGGCCTCAAGATGATTGGACATTGTTTCATGGTCCAATACCATAATCAAGTGGACCTTTTTTTAAGAAAAAAAAAAAAGACTTGACTAATTTGAGTTACATAAAAATTAGTGTCCTTAAAGTGTTATTTGGGTTTGAACTGGGCCAAATAGAGGCCCAGTCTAGATAGTGGTCCAATAATGAATTATTGGGATTGTGATCTTGTGAGTGTGCCAAAAAGGAAATCTGACAAAGCATGAAATTTACCTGAAAGGGGCCCTATTATGATCCAATAATGAATTATTGCGATTGTCTTGTGTGGGCTAATAATCAAATGTGACAAAGGATGATGTAATCTGAAGATGATTTTTTTTGTTGTGATAAGTGATAGATGACATATTAGAAACTAATAAGATGAAAAGGCAAACTATTAGACGAATAAAATGTCAAGGTAACGGGTATTATTTATTACTTTCACCGGTATTTTGCTCTTTTTTCATCTCCGATTATTGGTATTTTGTTCCTATAATAAAGGAGGCAAGGACCTTCGTTAACTTATTCGGAGTGCTCGGAATGCCGGCTCCTTGGGGGAAAATATATGAATCTGATGGGCCTGCAGCAAGGTGGAGTGGAGATCATTGCGGCAGTAGAGACTGTTCAGGCCTTTCTAGTCCAACCTTGACAAACTTGGCCTTTGCGCAGGGGTGGACCCAAGGAGGGTCACGTGCTCCCACCGACCCCCGCGCAAAACTCAAAAAAAAAAAAAAAATAATTATTCATATTACATGTTTAGCATAATTATGCAATGTAACGCTATATTTAACATACACACGCATATATAAATCTCAAAATAAAAATGTAGAATTAATTATGTGTTCATTTTCTGTTCTTTTTTTTATTATTATAAAATATATGTATTATAAACATTATAGTCCATAATAAATATCTTAATTTAGCGAGATCGTTGAATAGAAAAAAATTGCACGATTATAATTAATAAGGTGCCCCCCATTGGGTTGGATTCATGGATCCGCCACTTCCTTTGCGTGTTTATCGTAACTTTTGAATTGATGATTTTTAGATTGCATCGCTGTTGTGTCAGTATGTATACAATAGATATTCTTGAACCAGCTAGTTCGGTAGATCAGATGACTCAAACGAGTTAATTTGACCACAATATATGATTAATTATACCTTAACAATTCATTAGTAATTTAATAAATGAGTTTTAACATTCTTTCCCTTTGTCTGTATTGCTCAATATTAGGTGAAATGGAGCAGGACTTTTCTTTAATTTTGTGGGTAGGCTAGCTAGATGGAGTGGGGTTGAAGATCAAGAAACTGAGTTCTGTTTAGTGAGTTTGTTCACCTAATCTGCTGTGTTTTTTTTTTAATTCTAATGCTTTAATGGAAAGGGCTACAAACTTGTCTAAAATGGGATTTAATTTGTTGAGCGTTTTCTATTATGGTCAGAGTCTAGTGGCCTAAACCTTACAAAGTAGTTGGTCAGATTGAAATCCCTGCTGCCCTCCAATGCTGATCATTTGGTGAATTTTTTTTCATTTCATTCATGATTACTTATTACGTAACCGAAAAAGATAGAAACCAAGAAAAAAGGTACGTACGAGAAAAAACATGTACAAAAGTGAACGGGCGGTCCAGTTTCATATTGATCATGTTACGAAGACCACTTCAGGAATGAATTTGAGCCGCTCGTTGATTTTTCTCTACAAATTTCTTTGTGTTTTATTATTTATATAACATTGCTCTTTTTTAACCCAAAAAAGAAGAAGGAATTTGCTCATTAAAAAGTTATAAAATCCCTTACTTTATGGGCAAGCTATTGGGTAAATAAGATTTTGATGACTGTAGAAGGGGAGTGGTTTTTGGTGCATGACTGCATCATCATGCAATCAAAACAACTTTCCCCCAAAACTGGCCCATGGTCTTTGCATGCTCATGGTCAAAATTAGTTTAACATTCTTACTAGATGACATTGAATCTACATAAACAAATTTTGACTAGGGTAATAGAAAAATCTAAGCATGACTAATGTTTGGTTGGTTTTTAGCAATATGTTTTGACCGGATTATTATTGAAATAAATACATTTTGTAGCTTTTTATTTTTTTAAACTAGGAAGTAAATGCTACGAACAATGAGATTAAAATTTGGGTCTTGCTAACGGATGCACCTTTGCACTCGTTTTGGGTACAAAAAAATACACTTATGGGTCACACCTGTACTTTTATATACACTTTAAAGTACAAGTGTACTTTAAGTACACTTAAAAGTATAAGTGAGACTCACAAGTGTATTTTTTTGTACCCTTAATCTGTCCTAGATTTATTGCGTGGATACTAATTTACACAAAGAGACCCATAATAATAAAATTTTCACAAATTGTCAAATAAAATTGTGAGATGTATTGTCTAAGGAACCATGGGAGTGATGTAACATATGAGAGGATCTTGAGATATCTAGTCTAATGATTTACCATAAACTAGCATTGTAAAATTAGGGCTTCTAAACAGAAAAAGACACTCGAATTTGAACTCCACATGTTCGATTGTTAAAAGCTCGATTGGTTATATAAATAAATTAAGCTAGAACATTTTTGAAGCTTGTTAAAGTGTCAAATTAATTAAGTTCAAACAAGCTACATATACACCTAGTTGAGCTTATATCAGTAAAACAAAATTAAATCTATTCGAAGTCGGCTCTTGGCCAATAGTCTATTAAAGTGTGCTCGAGATTCGCTTTTACAATATCTTTAAAGCTCGTTAAAGGTGTGTTTTGGCGATTTTTGGTGCTTGAAATATTTATACTCATGTGTAAACAAGCTTTTTTAAGCACAAAAAAATAAAAAGTTAAATTTACTACTTAGGCCAAAATACCCCAAAGTTGTCAATTCAATCCAAGCAATTACCTTCTCGTTCCGTTGTTTTATTTTATCCCCTTGCAAATTTTTTTTCTGAAAAAGATTTAACCAAAAAAAAAAGAGATGAAGAAGGACACGTTTCAGACATGTAAGAGTATAAATACCAATCTTCTCAATCCAAACTGAAAACTAATCTCTGAACCAAAACATTTTTAAAAGCCACTGTTCTTAACAATCTCTCGATTTGAAAACCAATGGAAGGGTACGGGAGCATCGACGAGGCCTATCGGTCTCTACCTTGGCTCTACTTCGCTTTCACATCGATCTGGTTCGTCTCTACCTGTTTTTGGACCATCAACACCTACAAAAACCGCCATTTTCAGGTCTATTAAGAGCACTCTTATTAAAACCCAATTACGCATTTCATTTGCTTATTAGGTTTGATTAAGTATTCGCTTTTGTTCTGTATGAATAAAATTTTGCATGTTTTTGTCGTCCTAATTGCCGAGTAAATGTTAGCGGAGTGTAGAAATTTACAGACTTTGAATCAGCTTGTTTATTTGGAAAACGTGATGAATCTGATGATGTAAAACTTCAGTATAGTTGGCATTTTGTTCTTTGAAATGGGTTTCCCATGAATGGGTGTTTTTGCTATGGACAATATGAGGGCAAGTTTTTATTAGGCTCGGTATGGTGGTGGTTTTCATAATTGATTTCCAAAAGCACTTGTAGTTTTTATTATATCTGTTCGTATTCAACAGAAATAATCTCTGAGAGTTTTTTGTTTGTTTGTTTGAGGATTAGTGTGTGAGAGTTTGAAAACAGCATTTTGTTCTTTGAGATGGGTCATTTCTTGTGAAATTGCGAGAATTTCAGTTTTGGAATCTGTCAACTGAACAAGTTTTATGGAAATGAGAAGGAAAAAAAATTGTGGCGATGACATGGATTTTAGGTCCTTCATTTTTTTGCGTGCAAGAGAAAAAGTACTAGCGCCATTTGGTTGATCAGAAACACGAAGAGCTGGAATGGATTCAATTTTTATTGTTCCATATGCGGTGATGGATAAAATGTTCTTCAAATTGATGAAAAGGATAAATTAAGATGGCCTAGAAAAATTTGAAGACTTAATCTTTTGGCTGGTCTGGTTGATGAAAAAAATGATTGAAGAGAACTAGAGTAGTGAGTTCAATCTCAGTTCCATAATTTTGTCGTGGCTTAAGTAATTAGTTCAGGTTGATGAAAAGGTGAGAAAGTTGGAATCATGTAATTGTCATTTCCCAGGGAGTTAAAGAATATTATGTCCTTTGGTTTCTCCATCTTAGACAGAGGTATTTCTGGGATTGTCTTGCCTGAATTTCTTTGAATTCAATGCTTTCCGTTTGTTGTATTTTTAGGAACTCTTGCTTTGAAGTTATTGTTTGTGGTCAATAATTCTGTTACTCTAGTTCTTTAAAATAAAAACTTTCCCGATACAATTCACTCCAACTGTTGGCTTGGAAAGGCTGCATTGCCCCAAGAGGGGGAGTTTCAAAACAAACGTCATATGTTTAATTTTTTGTGTCTTGTCATGGAAAAAGCGAAAAACTAATATGTATGCCTTCTCTTTGCAAGTACTTCTTTCTTTTCCTTCATCTTTCAATTTTATAAATCATGTCGTTTAGTCTTCCTGTGTTTTTCATTACCTTTCCATGTACTTATCTGTCTGTTGTTATAATTTGTCGTCTTCGTACTAGAGCAGGCAAATAAACTGCAGTGGACGCTTGCATCTGTTCCAATAATTAAAGCTTTGCAACTCGCGCTTTCTTTCATTTTCTGGTACGTCCTTGTTGTGTTAATAGAGAATAAAGCTACATTATTTGTGTTATGAAAAGCAAGTTGTAGATATCTTTTTGCATTTTTGAGCTCCAGTACTATCTTTGCTACTGGTGCTTAGGCATCCTTTTGTAACTAGCAGAGAATTGCAGATTTGTACACTAGGGAACGTGATTGTTAGTTTATTTTTTTATGACATATATGATGGTGTGACCCTTCAGCACCATCTAACGAAGTCTTATGTGACATCATCTAGATATATGAATCCATTCGTACGTATAGCATAGTAAGAAAAAAAGTTCAAAAAACTTGTGATGCTTATGATGAGAGGCTTCTGCAGAAAATTATGTAACTTGATAGGTGTTGTATTCCGATTGCCCAAATAGAATGGATGTAAAGCATTAAACGTTATAAAAGTATTGTCGATTCCAATTTATCTCAGTTTCTATTTCTTCTGACATTTCGTAGCAATGTTGCAGGTATTCATGCTTTAATCTTCACGCATGCTCTCTGTGGATGTCATTTGGGGCCTATATAACTGGAGTGCTCTTTCAGACAGCTTCTTTTGTATCATTCTTGCTCATATCCCATGGTTACTGCATTATGTGTGAGCGTCTTTCCGTATCTGAACGTCGTACGACAGCTGCACTTGGGTGCGCCTTCTACTTGACTCTTGTTGGTTACAGAGCATCTGTACCTTACTTCTCAGTGAGTCTTTAGTGTCTTGGAAAATTGTGATGGTTAAATTGGTGGAACGGTCAGATTATAGTTATTTTTACTCGTTCTTCTGTCAGAAATACTAATACCTTCAATTTCTTGGACCAGATCCTCCTGCTCCTTAATTATTCGGCTTCATTTTATCTGATATTTCACCATATTTATCGGAATCTATTGGTTCTTCGGGAACAACTAACTTTTGTAGAGGATGAAGATGTCCATTTGATGCATGACGCAGTTTATGCAAAATACGTTATGTTCAAGTATTCTCTCTATCTCTCTCTCTCTCTCTCACACACACACACACACACACACACTTTCTGCATTACTTGTATGCATGTTTTTGTATTTTTTTGGAGTTCCATGTTATGATCTAAGAGTACAATATATGAGTTAGCCTTTACAGAGACGCTTAGTGGCCTTTTTTCACGTTTGGTGTATCGCTTGTTTTTTCATGGTCCAGGAAGTTTCAAGCTGCGATGCAGATCATAGCAGTGGCAGAAACTGCGGTATGATGGATACTTTTTTACTTTATTATAGAAGGCCGAAATTGCAAAACTTGATATACTGACATTTGAACTTTCTGATTTTCAGGTATACATTGACATGGGTGGTTCATTGGAGAACTATTGGCTCCGACTGTTAGTTCGTGAATTGGCACAATTATGCATCTTTCTATACATTGGGTACGTAAGAATTCCGTCTTTCTCTGGATTTACCCTCCATAATAACACCAATTCTCAACGATTCCTAAAATTTACACCCTGCATAATGTTGCCTTCAAGTCCATTCTGGGGTTGATTATTTGCTCTCTCTTTCACAGATGGACTTTCAGGTCACAAGACTTGGCGCCCCGTTTCTCGGTTATGCCCACACTAAAGTCGAAAGGGCAAGCAACATTGCCTCCAATCTACAGTATTGTAAGTTCTAATGTTCATGGATTTGAATGCTACGAAACATCTACTCCAAAAGGTTTATTTGTCGAATATTTTCACCATGTATACTTCGATCCAACAAAAGCTTGTCTTCCAATTTCCATGAGTCCAGCAGTGTTGGTTTATTTGTTGAGCATCTATTCTATACATAAAGTGAGATCCACTATTGCCCCAATGGAAAAACTATTACCCCAATGGAAAATTATCTTCACAATTACCTTGAAAATTACATTAATCAATTGTTAGGGCAAAGTGGTAAAATTACTAACCCAAAACTACCTACACCCCACGCCTATTCAACTGCACACACGTGTGTGCTCAACTGCCATCAAACCATAAAGTGTGTTCAGTGTTTACTTTCTGCATGCATCCCCACCTAAATTTTACACAGAATAGGAGGAGAACTACATTGAAAACATCAAAATGGCTAAGGATTGAATGGATAAAGTATGTTGATTAGACGGTTGGTCCTTGTTATTTGAGCATTTCCAAATGAATAATATAGTTTCTGTGAATATAACGCGTCTGGTGGATAAATCACCTTGTAAGAGAAGTTTCAAAGGTTTTGAAAACTACCAGGAAAATGGTGTTCAATCCAAATAACATTGTGGTACTTAAGAAATTAACCGTCTGGATTGGAGATGTACCGACGGTTTCCTTATTTCTTTTTCATTCTATTGCAGGAAATGGATGCAGCGACATTTAAAGGTTTTAGTAGTAATGAATGGCATATTGGGGTGGTAAGTAATGGCTGCTCAAACTCACATGTACTGTTCTAAAAGGAGTTCAATAAGTTTGTTATTCTTATGCAATTCATAAAGTGTTATCGGTTACAATTTTGTACTGACATGTATTATGTTCCTTTTGTAGCCAACAGCCCCTTCCCAAGGCAGAACAGTGAAGGACTCCGTTCTAGTAATAATTCAGCATCCTCATGCATATAGGCAGACTTCAGTCAATACTACCTCACAATGCTTGGCTGGTGTAGCTAATTCTTAACCAGATGCCTAGTCGGGTTCTTTCATTCAACGGTCCTGAACGAAGGAATTTTAGGATGAAGTGGTGCAAAACTCTTGCTCACTCAAATTGACAGATGTTAGGAAGGATAAGGAAATGTTGATATCCATAGTTTCAAATTTTTTTAGTATGTAGTTAGTCTTACTGTATTTTCTTACTATAGATACTTGAAAGTGAGAGACGAAAGTGTTGTAAATGTCAATTCGGCAGTTGGGTTTAAACTCCCCTTTGTTTGGCTTCTTGTTCATTGATTTTCAGTTTTTAAGCCTAGGCTCTGTAGAGTTGTGGAGAAATATTTACCAAAAAAAAAAAGAGAGTTGCGGAGAAATGGTGAAGTACTTGGAAGTAGACATGTAAATGTACAAAAAACTACTCCTACTTGAATTTAGAAGTTATTGAAGAAATGATATGGTCACTTGTTAATTTGTTATTTGCAATCTGTCCGTTCACATTTAAGCTTCTCTTCATTCTTGTTTACTTTCCTTTTCCCTTGCATATTCTAAAAACTCAACAGAGCGCTAAGAAACAATAGAAGTATCTATCCGTGCAATAAAATATTCTACTGTCCATGATGGATGTACACATATCTGGATACCGATTTGTCCAGAACTATCTGATGTGCATGAACTCAATATCTACCAAGTGGAATTCATGTGTATCAAACAATTCTGTACATTTGTGTCAGAATCTGTGCACATCTATCTATGTTTGTACTTTGTAACATTCCTCTCGCGCAATCGATTCATAATTTCTTTTCTAAATTGTAATAATGAACACAAAAATTGTTCAACAATGTCTCCTTGAAAAGTTTTTGAAAAAAAAAAAAAAATTTAATTTTGTTTTTTAGTTTCTCGAAGAAAATAACAGGGGTGCTCACGATCCGGATCAGTTCGGATTGGCATGAATCCAATCCTAATCCGCGAGTCACGGTTTTTTGAAAAT
Organism: Gaultheria prostrata; assembly: GCA_036023075.1. Taxonomy (NCBI): domain Eukaryota; kingdom Viridiplantae; phylum Streptophyta; class Magnoliopsida; order Ericales; family Ericaceae; genus Gaultheria; species Gaultheria prostrata. The sequence goes on along the minus strand of JAXBDA010003329.1, from coordinate 17,320 downwards.
AAAATCCGTGTCCGATCCAAAAGTCTCACGGTTCGGTTTCAATCTGATCTGCGAGTCACGGAGCGGTTCCGGATTTGTCCATGGATTATCAACTTATTGTAAAAAAAAAATCATGAACTCATTCGAAATCTAAACTCAATATTGAAACAAACACTGCTGCATTTTTGGAATTCCAAACACAGTACTTGAAATATTACATAAAAACAACCCAGATATCATTTTGGAATTCCAAACAAAATTGGAGTTCCAAATAAAGTAGGCTACAAAATCATCCAGTTCATCGAATCACAAACAAAGGCAATTTGAGCAAAAAAAAACAAAGAAAGAAAGGCAGTTTAGTAGGTTGGTTGAGTTACATAGTGGAATCACAAACAAAGGCAGAATCACAAACATCTTGGAATCCTGAAACCTCTGGAATTAGATCAAGTGAAATCTTTTGTAGAGCTGCAATTAAATGAATGAAGTGGTAAAATTATATAATAAAAATTTCATGGTCCGAATCGGTTAATTCACGGTTTCAAAATCAAATCCGTGTCTGGATCACGAGTTACGGTTTTTTATTTTTTGAATCCGTGTCCAGACCATTAATACACGGTTAAAATCCAAAATGTGCGGATCAGTACGGTCCGGACCGGATTCACGGTTCACCGGTTTTTTTAACAGCCCTATAAAATATGAAAGAAATCATAAATGGGCCTCTAGCCAACTAACCCGATTACTGAATTGTGCCTTTGGCCCAGATTCGTGTTTCTTTCTCATTTTGCTCCTCCCCTTACCCTACGGAAAAACCAGGCAGCCATTGAAGTAGGAAAATCTCACATGAGTGCTGGTGAATCTCTTCTGTGTGTGTGTGTGTGTGTGTGTGTGTGTGTGTGTGTTACATTTCTTGTGTACACGTTTCAATTTGGAATTGGTGGTAAGAATTTAGGGTTTGATGAAATTAAGAAATTATGTACGAATATCCTCAGGAAGTGCAATCAAACTATGAATCCCATTACCAAACTGAGACGGATCAATATATGTGTTTTTACGGGCTTTTCCATATTTTTTATTTTGCGTCAAAGTAACATGTATAAAGAGCATAATTGTTTATTTAACTCAACAAACTAAAAAAATTTCAATTTTGATTGACTCGAAAACTGATTGTCATATTGGAGCCCAAATTTCGTATCCAGACTTTGGAATTTAAGTCCTTTATTGGCTCAAAAACTGATTCTTAAAATTGTGAAACAACAATTTGACTTTAAATTCAGGAATTTCGTTTCTTTGTACTTTATATTGTTTTATTTTTGGCGGTCAATGTACTTTATATTGTTACTGATTCCCATGCATGCAGATATGGCTTTTAGGCATAGGGTTCTAAATGTGAAGTACAAATTAATGTACCTAATGATTGTGCCCTATTGTGATGGAAAGTGTTCTTTCATTTCCTTAATTGTCTATTTGTATGTATGTGTTTGTGTTTGTTTGCATGCGAGCCTGTGCATGCATGTCTTATCTTTGATCATTTTTATAAACGGGGTAGCCTCCATGTTGTGGCAGTCTCTATTGAATATGATCATGCCTGTTATACTTGGAAGAAGAGTCGGATTCTCTCTGCAGTATGATTTCAAGAACTACGGATTGTGTTCAGTCATATTGTGATGCATTCCATAAAGGGAGCAAGAAAGAACAAGATTTTGATTTTGGAAGCATTCACAGATGCAGATTGTTTAGTTTCAACTAGAACTTACATGGGTCAATTGGATTAATTTATACGGATGTCTCTATTTCTAATAGAGTCTCATTTATACTCATTTAGGTTAACTATGCTGTTGGTCATATTTATGGTTAGGGTATTTTGATAATTTAATTAGTGATGGATTTTATTAGTAGTCAATATGAGAATTTGAGATTCTTTATGCATGTGAAATTGCCTAACCGTTGCAAGGGTGAAGCGTCTCTCTGTCTTCCTCTTCTCTTTCTTCTTGTCTGCGTACAAGTTACTATTCTCGGGTACTATTCACAGTGCCCATATATAACAGCCATCAAAACAGCCCCGAATCCAAGGTTTTTCTTTTTAAAAACCTTACCCTTTCATAACCCTAACATAAAAAGTCCCACATTCTTAACCTCCTTTTCCACCACAAAAGCCCACAAAAACTTACGTGAATAGCCTGCTACTGCAACTGCTGCTGCCATAGTTCTGATTTTGGATAAGGTACGCAGAGGAGAGTACCCCGCCTACTTGTCCTACATCATATTGTTGCAATAAACTTTGAAATATTTGCAGGTGGAGCATTTGGTGGGAATAGGGGAGCCAGACCAGTGCCACCAGAAAAAGGAGTCTTCCCTTTAGATCACATGCATCTCTGTGACCTGGTAGTATCACTTAAAGACTTTGTAAGAAAGCTTATTTGTTATTCTGTTTGAAGGACAAAATTTCGCTACAAGTTGTAACCTGTTGTGTTGAATTTCTGGCGATGTCTTTGTTGAATTTGAGATAAACTTGTGTGATTGCTTTTTTTCACATTGATTTCATTTCAGGAGAAGAAAGAATACATCGGTTGTCTGAAATCTGCTGGTCATAAATCTGATAAGTGCAGGAACTTCTCGAAAAAGTACCTTGAATGTCGTATGGAAAAGTTAGTGACTTTTTGTTCATTTTTTGTTTCCGCTTTCTCATTTCTTTTTTGAGTTTTTGCGTTTTTTCTGCAAACGATGTGTTTCTAAGTAATAACCGTCTTCTTTACAAACAGCTTCTGAAAGTTATTGAACTCATAAACTTAGCTCTATGTTGGACCTTAAATGATGTAATCTTTTGGAGCCAAAGGCGAGATGGCTGGCATGATATCGTCTCCATATGTGACGCAGCCACTAGGTATACTTAAACTTCGGAAATTGGAACTTTGCACTCTTTCAAACCATGAATAAAACCGCTATCTTCGTGCTGAACACTATTTTGGTCATATCAAAATATATCTGGCCTTTTCGTGTTTATGCCTTGATGGACATACATTCATTGCTACTTCATTTCCCTCTGTCCTAATTTGTTTGTCGGATCTTGAAATTTCAACTCATTAAGACGACCAAGTGATTTCTATTGAAAAGCTTGAAGTTTTCAAAAATACCCTTTACTTTTTTGTATTGTATGAGACGGCACTCTCTACAATGCGTAAGAGAGAGGGCATTAAGGGCATACTTGGACAAACATTTCGGGACGCAAGAAAATCAAAGAATGGACAAACAAATTGGGAGTTTGGGACAGAGGAGTATTTTTGTTCATATATACAGTACATCCCAAAATTGTGATGATACTTTAGGGGAAGGAGAAAGTCGCAATTGTTGGCATACATCTTGTAGAGTTGAAATAAGGTTCTTGTTAGGTAGAACTTAAATAGTTAGGTGTGTAACTCTACAAGACTTAAATTCTGTTTCATGTGTGAAAGTTTGCTGTGTGACTATTTTAAGGGTGGCCTTGTCCGTAAATACTGTTTCCCATATACAACTATTTTAAGGCTTGCCATGTCCGTCCTTGTATGGTCATGCTCATTTTGCAAAACGTGCCTCCCAATTTTTCAGTTTTGCTTGGGTTTATTACGGAAATCAGATTGGGAATAGATATTTCATATTAGGAGTCAGTTCTGTAAGCTTGGTTCCATCATCCATGTAAGAACTGGTAATCAAATTTCTTTCAATTGGTGCTGTAGTTACATTTGTGGTTGTTGGTTGCATGAGACAATCAATTAATCAAAATTTATGGGCATATTTACTGATATGGAATCCTATTAGGAATCTTTTCCTTAAAGTCTTTACATGATAAGGTTCTTTGCAAAAAGAAGCAGCCACCCTCTTTCATTAGGACAACGCAAGTTTTGTGTATGGTTAGGGTCTATGCATAGAGGACCCTTCAGTTTACTTTCCGTGTCCGTTTTTGCCTATAGATCGTCATATTTCCTGGAAATAAAGCTAGGCAATTGAGAATATCTGAATAATATGCTCATGCTTTTCATTGGTATGTATCATTCCTCTATGGACACCTATTAACCAGGAAGAAGTGTTCCGAGGCTATTCAAACAGTTTTTTTTTTGTTTATTTGGCTGTGTTCAGGAACTTGATGGCGAAGCAAGACATGTCAGAACTCGGATTCGGAAAGGAAGGTGGGGTTGAAGCTTCTGAAGAGAAAAAAGAAGACAGAATAAGTAACTGACGTGATCGATTTCTTTGCCAGGTTTTGTTACCTTGGAAGATGTGGCTGTGAAAATTTGAAGACCTATTTTGTTGGACTGAATTGATCTGGAATATTGTCTTACTCCCCTCTTACTTTTAATGTTAAGGATACATGTAATACCGAACTTTACAAGCAGCAGTTTAGTATTGAAGTTGCACTCCAAGTTGGATAGTACAGAAGCCACGAAGTGCTTCATTTTGTGTTTCGGACTGGGTGTTTTTTTCATTTGCATTCTTGGGAGTGGCTGCTTTTTTTTTTTTTTTGGTCGAAGTGGTAGAAGCTTCATCGACAGATAGAGAACAACATAAATTGAAAAGGGGTGATGAAAAAATCGAAAACAAAAAAAGCCTGTGGATAATGAAAGTGAATCAATATTGCAGTGATGTGGAAACTACCCAAACCGGAACACATCTTTGCACTGTTAGGTTTACTTTATTGTAGTGCTTGTAATCTACAGGTATGAGTAAATAACTCTAGGAGGCTGGTTTGGACTTCCGGTTATCAGAAAAAAGAAAAAAAAACTCTAGGAGGCACGTACTTATGCTTCTCGATATTGAACGGCAGTAAAAAATGGTAACCATCAGTTCAGTTCCTTAGTGGATATACAGGGGAACTTGTACTAAATAGTTAACTCATTTGTATAGGTGTCAAGGTGGACTGAGAGTGCATTGATAGGTAGCTCACAAACCACTTGTAAATTGGGCCAACGTCAGACCTAAAATAGAAAGCTACTCAAAATAACATTCTGCTCTTGTTCCATAATGGTACTAAAAAAAATGGAATTTTTTCCCAACAAATTTCGGAAACTTATACTAGAAAAGCAATTCAACATTAAAATGGGCGCCGGAGGGTTGGAGGGCAAGAGAATCGCCCGAAAATAGCAGAGAGATCGTCGCGGAGGGGCAAAATTGGGAGCTAAAGAAAGCGTCCATCCGCGACGATCTCTCTGGTAACCTCATTCCATTCACAGGAGCCAAACATCATTCCATCCAATCGTAGAGGCAGAGTGTTCTTGACGAGTTATTAAAAATGAACAAATTATGCAAGTGAACGACTTTTGAACAGTGTTCATAATTTTTCATTAACATGATTTTGAAATGGTGGATGTTTTTGACGAGTTATTAAAAGTGAACAATCCCGACCATTAATGTGGGCACGAGAAAGGCCACAAAGGGCGATCACAGGACCACGACAGAATCTGCACCCCAGAGGCAATATACAAGTGATGGTCCATAAATTTATGCAATTTTTGTTGTCTATTTCTTTACTGTAAGAAGAAAACTAAAGTGAAGATTTGTACTTGTTTTCAACTAGATGTGCAGCAAGACGAGGAGTATGTTGTGAACAAGCTCATTCTGAAGTTCTGCTGCTGCCCCAACACCCGGTTTCCGCTCGACTCAGGCATGGGCAAATGCCTAGCACTTACTTAGACTTAGGCGTGTGCAAAAACTAAAGTGAAGATTTCCACTTGTTTTCACTTACTTTTTACACTGAATTTTAGATCCAACCTCCAAGGCAAATTAGCGGGTTGAACTGTTGAAGTACCAATCTAATCGAGCATAATCTCGATAAAAGGAACTAACTCATGGGATCTAGCACATGGATACAAATGCAACCATGAACCAGCGAACCAAAAACACGGCAGCCCTCTATTGTTACAGAAGCTGCCGTATAACCCGAATGCAATTTGCCACCTTAGAAACAGCATCAGGGCAAATGGCAAAAAGCATATAACTTCATAAGCCTAGAAGGTTACTACTCGCAACATAGCAAAAATTGAACATTCTAAACTAGCTAAAGATCGCAACATAGCAAGATGCCGAGTTTTTCGTGATTACATAACAAAACAAAGTTAACATCAAAAAGTCATATATATAAGCCGAATCGGGATATGTCCCTTACAGTAGTTGAAACATTTCTCATGTGCTTAACCCAGAAACTAGAGATCTCGAATTTGAATACAACCATTGCCAAAACCACAGCTGCCGTCCCGTGAATCTTCACACCCTCACACTGCAACTGGCCAATCTAACAAGAATTAACAACTGATGCAAAAGTGTAAATGTTCAAACAAGAAAAAAAAAAAAGGCGTCCAAGGTAAATACTCCTATATTCACAGTTTGTGGAAAATTATGATACACTGACAACTATGCAACTATCTTAGGGCAATGAGAGAATACTGAAGTTTGGAGGGACAATGGCCCTCAGCCGCCACCTCTTGCATCCGCTCTGTGATGAAATATCCAGGTGATATACCTCACGCAACTCAAATATGACATTTCAATTTCACCGGAACCAAGAGATGAAAATCTCAAACGAGCACTCACACTTCCCAAAAACAGAGAACAGAAAAAACTTGCTGCCATTGAAGTTTTTCAAAGCTGCATATTTGACCTTTCTGTCCTTCTACGACACCAATTTAAAAAGTACAAGCAACAGATGCAAATATTTTAATGAATGAAACAAATGCAATTCGCCTATGCAGCACAAACTTCTCAGTTTAAAACCTGAGTACATAACTCTACATTTGAAGAGGGTAAAGACTTGCGGGCTGGGTGTGGAACACAAAATTATCACACTCAGCAAAAGCATTCAAGAAAACTACCTATTTCAGCATCGATATCAGGCAGCAATGAACTTTTTCAGAAAGATCACGACACGATGGGTGCCAAGTCCAATTCTTCATCAGAGTCGTAGACGTAATAAGGATTGACCTGCCATGCAAATTATATCATGTTCATTACCTACGGAAAGGCCTATATCTACACTATAGTATGATGTCATATTTAGTCCAAGCTTAGTTTATGATTACCAGAACCCGAAGTAGTTACTTTTGTAGCATAGCAGAACCACACAGGGTTGGTTTTCACCCGAACCACACTATACCCACGGCATTAGTAGTTTTCTTAATGAACATATGAAGAAACAAAGAAACATAATGTGCTACAACTCAAAAATCAAATTTCCATAAAGTATTACTCCGTATCAGTTACCATTCAACCATTCACCATCTCCGGTCGTTTACCATTCAACCAACGTAACTGAGTAAAACAATTAAAAAAATTAAAACTTCCACAAGGTGTTTCAATCCACATTCCACACCAAACAACAAACACTCAAAATGGAAAAGAGATCAAACAAAGCAACATAATGCATAAGCCAAAAGGAGCACCACCTTTGGCTTGCACTATAAGAGCTATAAAGATAAAATTCGAGCATTGGATACTTATATGCATAGCTTTATTTTGTGTTTGATAATTACTAAGTCCCAGGTCTTCCCAACTCAATTTTGTGTTTGGTCGGTGCATATACTTCCTTATACCAAACTGAAACTGGCCAGTTGTTTAGCTTTAAAATGAAACTGCCCCCGTGTGTACGTTGAGTTTACAAAAACCACCCCGCTGCGGCGGATCAGTTTGGGTCGGGTGAAGTTGCCTAACTTGCCTTCCTATTTTTGTCCAGTTGAAACATTAAATTTACTCCCTCTGTCACATTTCGTAATTCTTATCGCAAAGTCAAGCCATTTTTCGGATTAAAAACCTAAAGCACTTTCGCACAATTTTTTTGATTTTTTTCTCCAATTTAAAAAACAAATTGAGATCTTTAAATTGGTGCGGGTTTTTTTTATTTAAAATTATCAACAAATGTAACTTTAAAGAAATGGGAAAAATAGCAACTTCAAAGAAATGGGAAAAATTATGAGATGTATGTTGTATAACTATCCTCTAGAGTACAGGTGAGTAGAGATTAGCAGGATCCGCACCTTAAGTCTTTAAGTAGTTGCTTCGAAAGTGTGAAATACTGGAGAATCGAAGTGAGGGGGTTCTAGAACAATGTAAGCACATTATTCTTGCACTGTTCTTCAGTTGCCTGGAAGAAAGACCAGACATAATATGCTATTAGTCTCCACAACACTTCCCCTAAGAAACATTTAACATATACATCACGATAATTTGAACATACTCAATGACAAAAGCAAACAAACCCAGAAAATGCATCAATCTAGTGTCCAGACCGCACACACTAGACTACTGGACTGGAGCTACTAATGTCTCCTATTGTGCAACTTACATCAGAGGTCTAACATTAAACGATTATTGTTTGTTTTTTTCTGAAAATATTATTCAACAAGAATCATGATTAATGAATAGTTACCGTTTCTTTTTATGAAACATATATTATTCTCTCAAGAGAACTTTGACACTCAATTAATCTAACTACCATTACCTGTAGCTATTTACGAAGAGGAACATCACATTCCTATCAAATAGAAACATCTGCTTTACGATGCTCATCATGAGTCTCTCTTGTTGCCCATACAGTTGAATTATGGATCTGCCTGTCCACTCTATACTAGCTTAATCTATCCTGGCGAATCACTTATATTGACTCGTTCAGTATCTCACCTAGCAGTATCCCAAAGAAGCATAGGACAAAAAGATAGCTTAAGCAGGGACCTCTGTCCTAATCAAACCCAGTGCAGTGGAGCATAAGAGATTCAAACAGAAAGCACAAGCATGTTTAAGAGGTTGTTTATACAAGTCAGTCCTCGGACGTCATGACAAGTTGAAGTTAATCGTGTTAGTGCAAATTTCAGGTCCATTGAACGACATGATCAGCTTAATTAACCAAAGAATAACGATAACTCCTTTTTGCCAAGGTTCTAGAAAGAAGCTTTGGCCTTCTAAAATGGGATACAAGATCGTGTTAGTGCAAATTTCAGGTCCATTGAACGACATGATCAGCTTAATTAACCAAAGAATAACGATAACTCCTTTTTGCCAAGGTTCTAGAAAGAAGCTTTGGCCTTCTAAAATGGGATACAAGAATCCACATCAAATGGTTTATTTCAGGATGAGATTGGCACATTTAACTTTAGATTTACCAATGTAGAACAAGCAACTGCATGTGTTACAAGAAATACCTGGAACTCGGGATCATCCAAAGCACTAATTATTGTAACCAGTGTCCCAGACTGTACGAGATGGTCTATTGTGTATCCCTTCTCCATTCCACCAAGACCGGAGCCTTCATTTCTAGCATCAGGATGTGACCTGATAATTAACTGTGGAAACAGCTCAAAAAGGAGAGAAAGATGTTGGATAGCGTACTATACAAAGAAATTAACCTTTTAGAACAAGGTATCAAATCTTTGGTTTTATGGGAGGCTTTGGATCCAATTCTCCAGGGCATTAAAACTTTGGTTTGTGGGAGGACTTGAGTTCAATTCTCTCCATTTTCGTGGTTCCTAGTTTGCTCTATTTATGTAGGGATGTTTGCGCTTCAACCTGTGACCGGATTTGCACGACTTGAGGGTGTGGATTTTGTGGAATATCTTGATATGCATAAATATATAAGCATTTAATGGGATTGATCTATCAATCTAAAGCTGGAATATCTTGATATGCATAAATATATGAGCATTTAATGGGAAAATTGACTATCAATTACCTTTAGATTGTACTTCTGTAGGAAGTCTTCGGTACAGTCTGGGCCCCACAAAAGACCCATTCCTCGCTCTTTATTTAGAGAAAGGCCCGGGTTCATCAACGGGTCTGACCACAAAATATCACCGATAATTAAGTTGGGACCTTCCCATGGAGGATCGAGTAATGTTCTCCTAACTCGAGATAACTCTTCCAACGAACCAAGAACTAGTGAACTTTCTTCTGAGTTGCGAGTCCTCTTCCTTTTTCTCGAGGAGGTAGTCGCTACGCTGTGAAAAAGCCCTCCATGTGCAGTGTAGACCCGGCCTACTATGATGGAAGCTATAGGAAGTGTTCCAAAACACCTTAAACATTTCTGATAGACATCGTTCCCTTGCTCTCCATACTTTGTTAAGACTTCTTTCTCGAACCCATACACGTGTGTGCAATATTTCGACTCATGATTTCCACGAAGAAGAAATACCTTTTCCGGCATAGAAACCTGTAAAATTGCGTCATCGAACAAGTGTTTATTGAACTTCAGGAAAAAAAAAAAACTAATGTTTATTAATTTACCCTAATTCAGTGCAGAAATAAATATATAATATCGGCGTACTAGTCCAATGACGTAGCGAGGAAATATATAATATCGGCGTACTAGTCCGTTGGAACAGTCTTTTAGTTGAATAAGACACGCTGGCAGAGTACAAATTGGACATCCAGGTTTCAAAGCAGTCGATTATGGGCAAAATGTTTGTATACCTGTAAGAATACAACCCACACTAACCATGAAACTCTATGAGTAGGAAAAACAAAAAAAAAAAACCTCCAAAATGTCGAGTAACAAAAAACAACTTAACAAATCCTTCCATCTTATATGCATTTTTGAAAAGTTTCAAACAGGGTGCAAAGACCACTAGCACAGTGTGTAACCATCAAAGGCCTTGTATACTTTTCATCTAAGCACAGATACGGACACAGGACAAGGACATGCAGATAGGACATTTCTTCATAAATTAGGACTTTGAAACATTATGGACAAGCTGAATAAAATGTATACGTTTGCATTATAGAGGTATCTTACAAATTTACATACGAGATATAACATCATTCCTAACCAAATGAAGATAAACCCACAAAAATATTACCATTACCAAGATACGAATCCACAGTTACCAAGTAAGTATTCATGAACTAACCATCAAATGAAATTTTGAACTATGGACCGAGTTTTGAACATTACATGTTAACCTCATAATCTGTCCCTCACATTTAGCAGGAGTGTCCCTACTTGTCCTAGAGTGTTCATGCGTCCTAGTAAAACAAATGAAACAAAATTGACAGGTATTTAGGCATGTTTGACACTTGTCCGGCTAGTGTCGTGTCGCGTCCGTATCCGACACGCATACGTGAGGCCAGTGGACATGTCTATGCTTCTTAGCTTTTCATTAGTCTGTTTCCAGTTTTAATCTTCTATAAAATTATAATCACATTTGTATCTGAATTGTTTAACTTCTTATGAAGTCGAACACTAAAAACTTGCACCGCACGAATATGAAAGATAGTTTCCTGAAACAGGAATGGTACCAAGATCATTCTCAAGAAAAGCTCTTAATACACTTTCTATGTTGTTTCCATTTTCACATTCCTGGGACCAAAGATAAGAAGTTCTAAGCTACTAGTTCTCCAGTCCTAACACAAAAGACTGTCACAGAATACATCTAGGGGACATTACCAACTCTCAAAGGAGACAGAGAGCAACTTTAAACTTGATCATTTCAGCAACCATATGGAGTCCAAACGACCAAACCTGAGTCACTTGTAGCTATCATAAACTTAGCCTGTAGCAACGATCATCTATAGCATTCCTTATATGAAGAGAAGCTGAAATGAGGGCACTACACCTAATGTATATCAAAAAGATTAATCACACCAGAAGCGCTCGAGGTAAGGGTACAACCCCTGGTTCCCAATGGGACAAACTACTAAGTACTAGCAAAAATGTTCTTCGGTTCAGTGGCTAAGACTTGGTGCTTTTACCTTGAGGTCTTGAGTTCAAAGCATGTGGTCTTCCTTCTTCTTTCTATCCAAATATTTTCATTTAGAAAAAGTCAGATAAAGCATGGTAGTGATGTTTGAACTCAAGATCATCTCTTCATGTAACATGACTTTCAACTAGACCAACATGTTATTTGCGATAATAATGCACAACAACTTCAATATATACCATAGGAGAGATAATTAATTATATCTATTTCACTCTAGTAACTTTGCATGACGTATATGCAAAGGACTTTTCAGACCATCAAAATGCCACCCAAGTCATACCAAAGCTTTGATTTTACTGTCCAATATGAAATTAAAGGTTTGCATAAAAGTGAAAAATCTTTTACCTTCCAAGCCAGTAACAGAAGGAAGGTCTCAAGACCCCAGGCCCCTATATCCATGTAGTCTCCATTGAAAACAAAGACTCTTTTATCCGCCGGAAAACCTGCATCCCGGAGTAAGAAAATGAGGTCGTGCAACTGCCCATGGACATCCCCAACAACCACGACACTCGAGTCATCGCCCAGCCCATCAATGCGAACGCAGTTGGGCTCCTTCCGAAGGATGGTGGATGCAGAAAGTATAATACTATCAAGCACTATAAGGGGACAGATCGAAGAAAACTTGCTAGGGGGTAGACTTCGAGATCCCCACTCGAATGCATCCATGAGTGATATAATCCAATTGAAGGTTAGAATGGAATCGGACGGCCATGAGATGGGGATTTGAGGGGGGGTGTGGGTCTGGGATGGGTTTTCCAAAGATGCTTGTATAGGCAAGATGGGCTCGGTTGCCTGCTGTGGAGTGACAAAACTATCCAAAGCTGCAACCAGTTTCTCTTCAAGTGGGCTAAAAAGGTGGCATGTGACTGATGTGGATGTACTAGGCTGTTTTGCAGTGTGCGTGGATGCCTTAGCCTGATCTTTGCATGTGCCTGCAGTAGTACCTCCACCAGCAACTACTAAAGAACTCCCCTCTGCGACATGAAGATCTGCTGCAGGAGTAGGTACAGGCGGAGGAGCTTTAGAAGCTGAAGCGCGACTAGCAGTCATAAATCCCCACTGCAGACACTCTCCTACCACGAGGGACTGGCACAAGCTGCTCCGCAGGGTGTTCTACATAAGCATCGTCTAGTCCCTCACCCGGCATCTCCTGCTGAGGTATTGGCTGCTCGGGGGGGGCCTGTCCTTCCTCACCTAACTGCTGCTCTCCGTCATCCACTTCTAGCTCCTGGAATACCCGGTGTTCTGGGGGTGAAAGGCGCAAAAACTTTTCCAAGACCGCCAAGTGCTGAAGTCCCGCCAAGCCAATGTCTCGGCACGTGTTAGGGACCCCGGACAGAGTGAGGGCCTGAAAACAACGAGTCTGCAAAATTTAAACAATACGACGTGTTAGTTTCTCAAATTTCAGTTAACGTACATATAAAGTAGATCGTGTAAATAGTTCTTACCGCTCCATCAATACCAGCACCGACCCGGCTAATACAACGCCTGCTCATCCTATTGTACCAAGCCACGTAAGGGTCGTCGAAGGGGTACTCAGGCACGTCAAGAGAGCCCGCCTCTACAACATGCTGCAGCCTAGCATTCCAAATAGCTATGGTCGGCGCATACTTGGTGGCCCAGTCGTTTTTTCCACTTTGAAGGGTCTTCCCGTGTGGCGGCTCTTGAGCCCGAGACTGGCGTGGTATGCCCTGGTAGAACCCAAATTGGCGGAGGACTCGCTCCGGTTGGTGGAACTCCACTGTTGCAAATAATATTAGCGGGACACTAGCCCGCCAAACAGCACTGCCGGCCCTACAGTACTCTGGTAGAGAGTCCAGCAGCTTCTCACTGTAGGGGTTCCATTTCACCTGCGAAATGAGATGTTACAATTATACACCATCAAGAGCATTTCAATGTAAAGTTGAAAACCACACATTTGTAAAAGAGGAAATTTTAGTCTAACTTGCATACATACCTCATCCGCTCTTTGTATGTCAAGGTGGTGTCTGTAAGCGCCTACGACGTGGGTTGCCAAGTCGGGGCACGCAAAGGCGTCGTCCCACCTGCACATTGTACAAGTTCAACACTTCAACTCAGATAGTGTTATGCATAAATAAATGAGTACGATAAATTATTCCACATATTTCATTGAACTAGTTCTTTGGATACATTGTAACATTTTTGAAAAAAAAACATAGGTAACCTTAGTCGTTGCAGTTGTGTTAAAATTGGCGCAGAATTGAGTATCATTGTATGATGGCAAAATTATGGATTTCAACTTACTTCCCTTTTTCCTCTTTTGCATGTGCCGTTAATATAGAAACATAACTTAAGCCTTTCATATATTTATTGTCTATGTAATTTAATTTGTAATAGAAGTTGACAAGGAGTTAAATTGTTTGTTCATTTTCTCGAGTTTATCTTGAAAGCTTAACCCTGTTATTATTAGATATATGACCAACAATTGGAACTACATGTACATGTTACTATTAATGCAATTAACGTACCGTCCAATAAGTGGAGAACCAGGCTTCGGGAGGCGTGCCCCTAAACGTCCTGGGGCAAGGTAAGGAAACCGTTCCCAAGCCCAAACCTGTAGCAGTACAAACGGCCCCGTCATCTCTTTGCCACATGTAGCACCGTGGCATAGGTTGTGGTAGAGATTGGCAAGTGCACCACTGCCCCAACTGTACTCACCAGCAGCGTCAAAGTTCTCCAGCAACAGCAGGTAACCCAAGTGCACATACCCCCCTGTGTGGTCAGCAAAAATAGTCTCCCCCAGAAGCAACAGTATGTAACCGCGCGCCTGGCGTTCAACCTCCTCTTGCTCGGCCCGTCCTCTTACCTGGCCAGTGAACCTGCCACGCAGCCATTTGAACTTAACCTTCCCGCCTTTCTGATCCTTGGCGTCTGGAACCACTCCCAAAAGACGCTGGCACACTTCCACTGGGTCGAAGATTGTAGAGCCAGTAACTGGTCTTCCGTCAACTGGAAGACCAAACAACACCTCCACGTCCTGTAGAGTCACTGTGGCCTCACCGGACCGCAAGTGGAAGGTATGTGTCTCAGGCCGCCATCGCTCCACAAGTGCCGTAATAAGACCCCAATCCAAGGACACGAACGGCACTGAACATAGCCCCTCTAAACGGGCACGCCGTATCAACTCAAAAACAGCGGGTGACGGCTGCTGCAACCTCCGTGTACGTCTACCTGCCTCGACTCGGCGAACTCTAATCGTTGCACAATCCTCCGGACGCGTGCGCTGAAAAGATTTGGTAATTTGGGGGTTAGATTGAGAAATTATAAGTTGAGTAAATGAAGTAAGTTTCATGTTACGCATTATTATCCAAATGTAAAAGTGGTAACTTACATCAGCATCCCAAACTGACTGGGAGCGGTGTTGCCCCTGCAAAACTAGTAACGACTCGTCAATAGGCCCCGGGTCAGCACTACGAAGCACGTCAAGGTCAAGGTCAAGGTCAAGGTCAAGGTCCAGGTCCATAGTATAACCTATATCAGAGATAAATCGCGTACTTGTAAATTTTGCATATTCTCCACATTGCAAAAAAATCATTTACGCAAAGTAATACTCAATGCAGTATATCCACGTACAAAACCGGTACATTCAAGCACTAATTCCGTTCCGGCTAATTTCTCGCCCTGTATCGGCGAGTTCCGGTACCTGAAAAATGGCAGATCGCCAACGAAAATGAAGACGCGATCTAAGCCTTACCTGCTACAACAAGCTCAGCCAAATCTGGTATCTTTTTCGACGAAATCGAAGACGGCGATTGGAGCCTTCACCTACTGCCAACGATCACCTACTGCCAACGAAGCAGACGAAGAAGAAGAAGACTGTACGAAAAGTTTTTCCTGGACCGACTGAGTCCTTTTTACTGTGAACTTTACTTTATGCTAAAGTTTTATGGGGAAGGAACAAAATGGTTGGGGGTTGATAGTGTACAACAGGCACACCACACGCACTTTGACTACTGAGGAAATTTAATCCTATATTAGATTTTACATATACATACATACATATTTAAATATTTAAATATATATATTTTACATATACATACATATCTAATATAGGATTAAATATATATATAGGGAACATTTCCTATGAGGCCTCCCTCAGCCACGTCATTTGAGGGAGTCTTAATGACTGTTGTTGGATCGCATCCAATGGCTCAGGTTAGAAGCTCACTTAAAAATAGATTCGCGGGTTACCGGTCGGGTTAAATGGGGTTCGCGGGTCAGGATCCGGGTTTAACACCCATCCGGATCCCTTCCCTCTCATTTCACGTTACAGTCGACAGAGAGAGAAAAAGGCGATCGACGAACCAGTCAATCGATCGAAGCACTGAGGGAAGAAATCTCGATCAAACCTACCAAATCGAAGGTATCTCCCTCTTCTCTCTCTTATCCCGCTCTATCTCACAAATCCTCATACGCGTTTGAGAGAGAGAAACGAAGAAGAGACGATCGGCGACCGAAGAAGAAGAAGATCCAATCGAAGAAGAAAACCACCACCAAAAGGTCTCATTCTCCCCCCCCCCCCCTTCTCTATCGCGTTCGATATCTAGCATAATCTAGGATTAGGGTTTGTGAAAAACCCAAACCCATTCGTATGAGGACCCTTTTTTTTTAATGAAAAACCCTCTCTATATCTTAGCAGCAGTTCATTTGTCTGAAAACGTAAAAGACTCTGCATTTTTTACAAACATTTTTTTCTTATTTCTTTTTTTGCTTCAACTAGATTTAGATTTTCAAATTTGACTGTTTAAGAGCATCGGATCTTTTATTTTTCGTACATCAATTCTTAATTTGATTGTCACTAACTCTGATTTCGTCAATTTCACAGAGAAGGAAAAATGCCAGCTAATATGATAAGGTAGCTCTTGATGGGAGTGTTTTTTGAAGTTCTACCCCATCTAGGTATTTTTTTCTCGTGTTTTGACTGTTGAATTACAGTGAGCTGGTGAGCAACTGCTGGTGTTTGACCATTTTTGGGATTTTGGCTAACATGTTTTCATTGCAATTTGTGCCTTGTATTGGGGAGTTTTTGGTATGTGATTTCACACAAGTCCAATTCAATTGACCTGAATTTGGTATGATATACCGGATGTGTTTGTAAGATGACAAGCGAGTACTCAACAAAAGGGGGTGTTGAGGTCAAAGAAGAAGATATTGAGCATGGGAAGGACAGAGCCATTGGAATGTATGAAGTTGTTGAAGCCTATATCTTGCCAAAGTGGGAAAATCTCATATGAATTGGGAAAGTGGGAAGGTCTCATATGAATTGGCCCACAAAGCTACTGATGGTTCATAGTATAGCACAGCTACTTGTTTCTTGCAGCTACTTACAGGGATACTTACAGAGCTACGAACTTGTTTCTTGCAGCTACTTCAAGTTTAGAATATTTTTATTTTTTAATATTGTATTGAGAGATGAATGTACTTGTATTAAACCAACTATGGCGTCAAGTTTAGAATATTCTTCTTCTTTGAAACATTGAGATGGTGTAGTGATGAGTAGAAACATTGAGACGGAGTAGTGATGAGTAGAATGTACTTGTATTAATCCATGTATGTTGCATTTCATTTGCAATTGACACGTGACTGTTATATGCTAAGAAGCACAATATGGACAC
>JAXBDA010003328.1:0-35383 GCA_036023075.1 Gaultheria prostrata | reverse complement strand
AGTGGCTTGTGTAAGTCAATTTGGCCCCAATCAACACATAACACTTAATAACACAACACTTAGTCATTTTAGTCAGTTCCTTACATTTCCCCAATATTATTTTTGGAAAGGAACTCAAAAATTACGAGTCTTTACAAACATACTCATGTAGCATTTAATAATACAGTAATATCAATGAGTAGGAAATAATAGAATTAAAGCAATCATTCTCAAACAAAGACCCTCTCGGTCACTATTCACGGTATTATCTTTTGACAACCTTTTTTCAAATTTTTCATTGGGCTTTATCATTGTTATTCAAATGTATAAGGTAGTGCCACAACACTTGAATATGCTCCACGGTTTCAATTTTCAACCAAACACCCCAATAATCGGCATCGATTCTCATCCACAATATATCATAGTCCGTTAGGTTTTCCACCATACACCAAGCCCACTTAGGGATGGCAACGGGTAGGGTACGGATCAGGGGACCCTATTCTATCTCTCATCCCCTATTCAGGAGTATTTTACCATCCCCGCTCCAATCCCCATTGGGGATATTAGATGAAGCACCAAACCCACATCTTGTTGGATATTGGAGTTTCCCCAAATATACCCATATCCAAACCAAAATATATAAGAAGTTAATGATGAAACCAAAGTGCAAGCTCGATAATTCGAACCAATAAAAATATGAAGTAAAAAACTTCAAATTATCTTATTCTAACCACTAATGTAGGAAAAATAACAGTAGTCTAATCAAAAACCAATCTAAGCAAACATCAATTTCTAAGTTTCATAAAGCGACAAACCAATAAATTTAAAATAATACTCCTTCCGTCCGGATTTGTTGGTCCATTTTGGGAGTTCGTGCCATTTTTCAAATGATTATATCTTGTAAGTTATAATGTTTTACGTAATTTTAAAAACAGTGTCTTATAGAATAAATCAAGATCTATCAAACAAGATCCATATTGGATATAAAATTTATTACCAATTTAAAGATATTTTCTATTTTTTTATCCGGTTACAATAGAACGAGGGACAAACAAATCCGGACGGAGGGAGTAAAATGAAAGAACAAAATACAGAAGGAACATCATTTTAGGAACTATAATCTGTAATGATATTCTTAGTATATTATGTCCTTCATAACATGTAGTAATTGACATGACTTGCTCTACAAGTAATTATTTTTATAAGTAAAGCAAGTCATGTCAATTACTTGTATATTATGTGGTTTGGTTTGGTTTATGCATATAAGTCGAAAAGAACATAATATACTAAGAATTTTCTTAATAGGCCAGCATTCTATCCCGTAAAGCATCGCTGGTCTTATGGCAGTTCTATAGAATTTTCCCTTCAATTTTGTGGGTACCCTCTTGTCACACAGTAAACCAGTAGTGTTTCTCCACTTGAGCCACCCCACTTGGATCCTATGTGTCACTCCATCTGCAATCTCTCCATCTTGATTAATAATAGAGCCAATCATCACTCTTTCTTCCTACGCACTTCTAGTATCACTAAACTTGCAAACCATATACTCAGTTTTACTCCTACTTATCTGAAAGCCCTTAGACTCTAGTGCATCCCGCCAAATTTCTAATTTATTATTAACACCGCTAGCAGTATCATCTACAAGGACAATATCATCTGCAAACAACATACACCATGGAATATCCTCCTGAATCTGTCTAGTCAATTCATCCATAACTAAAGTGAAAAGGTACGTGCTCAAGGCTCACCCTTGGTGCAATCCTACTGTGATGTGAAATTCACTTGTTTCCCCTGTTGGTGATCTAATGGCAGTGACGGCACATTCATACATGTCTCTAAAAACATCGATATACCCTTTGGTCACTCCCTTTCTCTCCAAAACTCACCATATAATGTCTATAGGCACCCTATCATAAGCCTTTTCTAGGTCTATGAAAACCATATAAAGATCCTTCTTCGTTGACCTGTGTTTTTCTACCACTCTTCTTAGTAGGTAAATAGCTCTCATGGTCGATCTCCCAGGCATGAACCCAAACTGTTTCTCTGACACCATAGTCACCATCCTCAATCGATACTCAATAACTCTTTCCCACAACTTCGTCGTATGACTCATCAACTTAATACCTCTATAGTTGTTGCAACTTTGAATGTTCCCTTTATTCTTGTAGATAGGTACTAAGGTACTCCCCCTCCATTCGTCCGGCATCCTCCTAGATAAAATAATCTTGTTGAACAACTTTGTCAACCAAGTCACCCCCAAATCACCTACGCTTTTCCACAATTCAATAGGGATACCATCTGGTCCTAAGGCCCTACCAGGTTTCATCTTTTTCAAAGCCTTGGCCACTTCGGACTTTTGTATCCTCCTTTAAAACTCCTATTCCATTTTCTCGCGAGGACCATCAACTTCCTCCTCACCAAAGCCTCCATCATGTTTCTTGTTTAACAACTTCTCGAAATATGTCTTCCACCTTGAGAGAAGTCTCTAGCTACCTTTTATACAAGCAAGTATTTTTACTTTAAGTGAATTATTGCACGTATTATTTGGCCCTACATAGATAGATATGTATGTATCTAGACACTATTTCATTAGGCCTACTTAGCACTACTAGATTTTAACCATCCAACCCAATCCAATTATTGCAACCAACTTGTACTTTGACCCACCCTCATTACACCCAAATAGTGTACTTTGGATAGAAACCCCCTCAATTATTGGAGAGAGAGAGAGAGAGAGAGAGAGATGCATTTATTGGAGAATCCTATCAACTTGGCCACCAAGTTTGATATATGCATGTATATGCATGCAAAGCTAGCCCAATTATTTCCTTGAAATGAGGAAGGCCATGCAAAACTCATCCATAAAACACCCCACTAGATTTTTGTAGGGTTTTTCCTCCATTATAGTTTTGTTTTTAGCCTAAAGGCTATTACTTTCCCATTAAAGCCTATAGGATTTAGGATAGAAATCCTTTTTACTTGGCCACCAAGGTGAGCAATTATGGAAGTAATGAGAGAGATTTTTTGAGAGATTGGGAGAGAGAGAGAGGGCCGGCCATAAGAGGGAGAAAGAGAGTACCCATTGCCTATAAATACCCACCTCCATTTACTTGAAATCTAACACCTTTTCTTCACCACCTTTGTAGTAGTTTTTTAGTAGTGTTCTAATTGAAGAAAATATTGCTTCTAATTCCCTTCTAATTAGCTTATAGTTCTTAGTGTTCTTCCACACTCAAAGCAAGCCACCACCCTCCTTCACTTTCCAATCCAAAATTTTCGTGTAAATAGTAGTAATTTTGTTTCTAGGAAAAGACTATTCTTTTCCTTCCGAAACAGTAGCATTTATGCTATCCGAGGAATTTCCACCTAGCTATTTCGTCTTCCGATTAACAACCGGAATTAGTCATTTTTATAAAATACGGAGTGACCCGAGACACGAGATTCTTGAATATGACTGCGTAGTCGTTCGGTACGATTTTCTACTAACTCTAGTCTGGTTTTCAAAAAGAATCGCGTAAGAGAAATTATATTTTTATGTGATGCGTTTTACGAGAAAAGTTGCATTGATTGAAAACACATTTTACGAGAAAAATTACATAATCACGAAATGAGATTTTACGAGACATGTTGCACATACACCAGGCACATTTTACGAGAAATGACACCACACGATTTACGCGAAAATGAAAGTTGATAAATGAGAAATGAATTGATGAGCTGGGTTGTGGAAAGAATCAGTGGGGATCTGATTAATGACGGCAATACCGTTTAAGCGCCACCCCAACTTCGCAGAGAGAACTTGGTGGTTAGGGCTAAGCGTGTAAAACATGGTGGACGGACCTTGTAAACATGCTGCCAGATTTCTCTAACGAACATGGTCCCGGTCGTCTTGTATCATCTGAAGTTTGGAAGTCGTCAGCTGAAAGAGGCGTAAACGGACCATTACTTCAAGTGACTGGACTGCGGCCCGGTGGTCAGAAACAGTGGCTCGATGTTGATAAATTTGAAGAAGAATGCTGACACTGAAAGATTAAACGAGACACTTTATTCCGCGTGTGAAACATTTTGATTTGGAATGACACCGACACTGATTGCACTGTCACAGACACATGCATATTTTCATAAAGGATACGGATATCTGTTTAAACTATTATTACTCTTTTCCCGCATAAAATATTATTTTAGAATTGCTAGTTTAAGGATGGAGTAAAAGTTAGCTATTGGGGTCTCGCTCACGGTGTTGTCCTTATGTGACCCTTGCATAATACCATGATGTTGCTCCTGCGACTCTGACGTATTATGCTAGACTATCGAGATGAACAAGAAGTGTATTATAGCTTGGGAAGCTACGGAGTCGACCGTGTCGCTGAGATGAGAAATGACCTGACCGAGGGCTAGGAGTAGCCATAGACCCCACCCTTACGGAAAAAATGTATTTTGTTGGGAAATGATTTATTATATATTTAAATAATTGTAATAACGTTTCCCAAAATTTGGGGCGTTACACTAGGAGCCGAAGGGAAAATCGATTGGGGGAACCCGCACACTAATTAATTGTATAGTCTCAGAAGGAACACATGTATTTTACATCAGAAACTGTTTCAGCATCCGTAGGCATTGTTTTTTCAGCCTCTCTAGAAAAGGATTTTCCAAACGAAACCACTAAATTCTAGTACACTACACTAGAACAAAATTTAAATTTGATGTAAAATCTAGAGAATTAATCATTAAGTTTCAGGTTTTTTTATGAGATTTACATCAATAAAGCGCTGTTTCTTCGGCTGTAGCACATAAATTTCAGCAATTTAATACTCCACTAGTATATTCGGTTCACCTTCTATACAAATCTAAACCCATAAAGTCTGACCGAGTCAGTATCGACTTTGGGGCAAAGCCCAAAAAACCTAGGCTTTTGGCCCCCCCAAAATGTTCAAAATTAGGGGCCCCAAGTAGGGCTGCAAATGAGCCGCTCGTGGCTCGGCTAGTTAAGGCTCGACTCGGCTCGGCTCGTTTCCTAATCAAGCCGAGCTCGAGCTCGAGCTTTGGGCTTGTTTACTAAACGAGCCAAGCTCAACTCACGAAAGCTCGGCTCGAATCGCAAAAGCTCGGCTCGTATAATAGGCTCGGCTCGTTTAAAGAGGCTCGTTAAGTAAATTAGTCTGGCTCGGCTCGATAAGGGCTTGGCTCGTTTACTACCAAGCCGAGCTCAAGCTCGAGTTTTGGGCTCGTTAAGCAAACGAACCGAGCTCGAACACCACAAAGCTCGGCTCGGCTCGGCTCGTTTGCAGCCCTAGCCCCAAGCATATTAGGCCATGGTTAGGTATAAATAACCCCAATACAAAGTTGAAATTGATCAAAAATTACTTCGGCCAACATTCAATAATGTCTCAAAAATGATTAAATGGATTGGGTATGTTACCTATTGCGAAAGATTTGGTGAAGAAACTTGACTATATATTCTAATTACAACGTTTGCAGTAAAAAATGCGAGCTTATCGATCTTCAAATGTTAGATTTTGAAGTGTTCGGCGTATTTGCTTCTTCTTTTTGTGTGCGCTACGATGTTATAATTTTTGCATCGGTGAACTTTTTGTAATGGTTATTTATGATGAATATTTGTTGAACAAGATTAACTTGAAAATATATAGAGACCCATTCTATAACTTTGTCTTTCGGCCTCCGAAACTTTAGAGCCGACTCTGAACCGAGTTGTACACCTGGTCATGGAATTACACCTTTAGTTAGTTTCATCATGTTGTTCAACTAAATCTTGTTGACCTTATATCAGAAGAAAGATTATTTAGTGTCCGAGATGCTCCACGCGGCCTAAATACATTCGATGCTCAAGGTGAAATCTGAGTAGGATGCCGACAAGAGTTCAAATATAAATCTTACTTTTTAATTTCATATATTCTATTTTTGAGATAATTAAATAATCATCCTCTTTTATCACTCCAAGTAACTTTTTATCTCCTTCCTTTTGAACAGTTATGTTTTCATCCTACTAGAGTGTAAATTTCATATCTTACCCTTTTATAATAAAATATCCATATTAGATGTATATTGACTTCCTAAATTAGTGGAATTAGATAAATCATAAAAAATTTCAAACATTCAAAACCACCAAAATCCCATTGATTTGGTTTCCATTTTAAACGGATGAAAATTTTAAACTAAAAAAAAGAATACAAAAAGCTATCCTAATTCAAAAGGCCACAAAAGGTTTATCCCTTAATTTCGTATAGTCATTTTTTTACCATGTTCAGCAAACATGGTACATTTTTCAATTCAGATTTCATGGTAAATTGTTCATTTTATCTCCCAATCCCGAAATTATAGGGATGGTCCTCCGTAATTGCAGTCCAGGACCTCCGAACTTTGAAATTAGTCCACTTTCTACCACCTTATATAAGCAACTTTTAATTTAATCATCAATCCCCTAAGATGTTATATATATATGGCATTTTAGGATTTCTTTGAATCTCAGGATGGAAACATAACTCCTAAAAATGCTGAGGGTGATTTTTTAATTTGAATAAGAAGATGATTATTTAAGTGCCCTTTATTTTTTCATTGGAAAAATATATTTCTTAGGTTTTTAGATTTAAACTTAACTATTCAAGAGAGGTGGATAGAGAAATGGAATTCAATTTGTTAGGTTATTTTTTCATTGGAATTCAATTTGTTACGAGAGTCTACATTTCTAGAAATGGGAAACACGAGCGAGTAACAAATGTTATAGAAAGATTAACCTTGGCAAAAAGAGTAGGTGAACGTGATTCACGTGAAAGGTCTTTTAGGAGGCCTTTTTACTGGGATGAGCCTTTTTTATCCGTTGTTTTAGTTCCCAAAAGTCAAAACTTAGAGCATTTAATGCATACACAAGTGAACACCGAGGTCTTCTAAAATTAGAGGCTCGTAGACTCTATTTTACGAGCCTCTAATTTTAATGGCCTAGTGTTTGTATCGCCCTTGACACCAGCAACCAACACGCTAAATAATTTTTCATATCAAAGACTCATCTAAATCTCTGGATAGATCACCTTAAACACCTAAACAGTGTATTAAAAACAGTTTCACACTTTGTTCCGTCACTAGTAAACTATTTTTTTTTTCTTTTGATCGTGTTTTTAAAAATTTTAAACTCCTTTTATTGAGACGAATAAAAAGTACCTCAAATTGGATGTAAATCTAACAAAAAAATTTAAAGATCTGAAAAAAATTCTATTAAATACTAGAAGATTGATTAGGCCTTAGACTTATAGCCGATTGTTTGATAAAAAAGGGTTAATTACAAATCACTCATTTAAACAACTACCTCTTTTCACTTTACCTCCATCTAAAACATCCTACACCTTGCCCTTTATAACATCCAGTACCATTTAGCCCATTCTGTCACTGTTTTGTCAAAATTTAGGCATTAGTTTCCGATACAACATGCACATATGAGTAATGACCAAATATCTCTTTTTAATGAGACATTGTTATATGTTAGTAACTTTTATGGCTCATTAACAAATTTATAAATTTTCTTGTAATTCTTATTTGAAATACATCCTCTAATTCAAGGAACACGCTTTCTCTTTGTCAATTATTCTCTCTTTGAAGCCACCACAAATCCCTCTTTGATAATCCTAGTAAACAAGAAGAATTAAAAAGGAAATTTTCAAGTATTTTGAATATGAATCGCAAATACGAAATCAAGGTAAAAAAATGGCGTTTTTGTCATATATTATTCATATTACTTATACCCTTCTGTCACTCTTTCATCCATATTTGAGAGTTTAGCCTCTGTTATGAGAGTTTTTTAGATATGCAGATAGTAGAGTGAAAAATGGTGATAGTTGAGGGGATAATCTGTGATTACTTATAGCCGACTTCACATACTTTTCGAGTTTTGCTAAGCACACGGCGTGACAAGTGGCAGCACACGCACCAAATGCATAATGAAAGATTCCACAAGTTGATCACTTTCACTGCTCCAATTAGTCTAGACTCTAGAGGAGGGAGAGCTGGATGGAGAAATTCATCAATATTAAGGGGTATTTTGGCCTAAGTAGTAAACTACACTTTTTATTTTTTGTTGCTTAAAATGCTTGTATCGTATGTTTTTTGGTACTTAAAAAGCTTGTATTTACAATACAAGCTTTTTAAACACCAAAAAACAAAAAATTTAATTTACTACTTTGGCCAAATCCACTTTGAGATGACACAAAAGTGAGAGAGTTGATTTCCCTCCTTACGTTAATTACGTACCAACATCCTCGCAATAAATATTCGAGGCAGTTCTCAAATTTCAGAGATTTTTTTCGTGCCCTTTCCCTCGTTCCCACTTCACATTAATGCATCATCTGTCAAAATCTAGGCTCGGTTTCGCATTTGATTTTATGAGAATGTCACTTGCAAAAATCAATTCATTTTCGCAATCTTCTTAGCATCTGTTGTTGTGGCACAAATCTTTTTGGTTTTTAAAAAGTAACAGTTCGAGAAGGTTCAATTGTCTGAAATGAATTTCTAGACTCGCGGATTTATCAACATCAAGTTTGTAAAAACGAACCTAATTCGTATTATGTATAACCAATCCATCAATGAAGAATATGAATTTTCTACTTAATGATCGTCACGAATTGAATTAGAATCAAATTATTTTGGGTCATTTACCCCTATCAGTAATTAGCGATTAGACAATTTGAACAGTTTTGAATTTGCCTCATCATCATGAAAGGCAATGGAATAAAGCATCAAGACTTATTCATCCATCGAAAATGGATCGATTTTAGCAAGTGGCTTACTCATTTGCTAAAGTCACCCTCCCATAAAATCAAATGGGAAACCAAAATTTGCTTGTTTTACACTAGTAATTCCGCGGTTAATCCATGGGTACCGACCATGCGCAGACGGCGCCGTCGACCCTTTTGTGGGTCTCAAACGTTCAATTCAAACCGTTGATTCATCTCAAAATTGAATTTCGAACGACCTCCTCGAGAATCGATGCAATCGGAAGTCCCTAAGATCTCGATCCAGAATCACCCCATTTCATTCAAAAACATTTGCATGAAATGGGGTGATTTTGGATCGAGTTCTTAAAGCCGTCCGATTGCATCGATTCCCGCTTAGGGCCCTTCGGAATTCAATTTTGAGATGAATCAACGGTTTGAATTGAACGTTTGAGACCCACAAGGGGGTCCCCGGCGCCGTCTGTGCGTGATCGGTACCCTCCTATCGGTACGATAGCACGTATTAGCCCCTCCGTCCCAAAAATTTAAATACGTACAGTACGATTTTCAGATTAAAAAACATAATTTTGTGCAAAACTTTTTAAATTTCGTGACACTATTGAAAAGATTTTGGATAATTTGGTGCTAAAATTATTTTAGAAGTTATTCACGAAAGTATATTATTTTTATGTACAAAAATTACACATTTTTTATATCGGACTAACTTTTTTTTAATGAAGGGCGTATGATTTTATGACGTTAACGTGTAAGGGCAAACAATAACAACTTACAATTTTTGTAATGAAATAATACCACGTAAATATGTTGTACAAATATTATAAGTTGTGTACATATTTACTAAAACATTTTTGTGAGTCATTGCAAGTACTACCCCGGATGAAGTTCTTATCAGTGTGTTTTGTTTAGAGTCCTTTATAGGTTTTTATTAGTGTCGCCGGACTTTATTGAATAAGAACCTTCTTGTCTTCTGATAATTAAAAAAACAGCATGACCCCGGTTGAAGTTCTTTCTCCCCTTGCTCCATTTGTTGTTCTGATAAACTGCACAGTGTTTTGGAGGAAAAAAAATATTAAAGTGTTTTAATATATACTGTTGGAGCTGTTTTGAAGAAATTTTATCCATTTTTCTTAGCTATAGCTGTTAAAACTGAGACGAGTTAAACGAACGAGAAATTATTCACTGCTTCCGGACCTAGTATCTCAAACTCTTTTTTCTAGGGGTGTTCACGGTCTGGATTGGCATGAATCCAATTCTAATCCACGAGTCACGGTTTTTTGAAAATAGAATCCGTGTCCAATCCAAAAGTCTCACGTTCTGTTCCAATCTGATCCGCGAGTCACGGATCGGTTCCGAATTTATCCACGGATTTTCAACTTAGTCTAAAAAAAATCATCAATTCATTTAAAAATCCAAACTCAAAATTGAAACAAACACTTCACTGGTACAGTTAATAGATGATAATATAAAGCATCAAGAAAAAAATACAAAGAGCAGTCACTGGAAAGAAATAATGAAAGTTTATTAAACATTCCAACAAATTAATTGAACAAATCTAAACTTGAATATTATGGAATTAAAATAGATAGCCAAAAACAATACTGAAGATTTATTTTGAATTTCAAACACGGTAGGCTCAAATTGTCAATATTATAAAGGTGGTAAAGTTATTTATCTATACTTATATATTTATTTAAAAAAAATTATATATAATAAAAATCTCACGGTCCGGATCGGTTAATCCACGGTTTCAAATAAAAATCCGTGTACGAACCGCGAGTCACGATTTTTTATTTTTTGAATCCGTGTCTGGATCATTAATCCACGGTTAAAATCCAAAAGGCACAAATCAATTCGGTCCGGACCAAATTTACGATTCACCGGTTTTTTTGAGCCGCCCTACTTTTTCCATCATAGATTTAATGTGCTGGAAAAATTGTCAGTGGCACTTTATGCATTTAATATTTCTTGCAACAGCAACTCACCGCTTTGGGATTGGGAGTATATCAAGGATTCTCATATAATATAGACTAAATTACAGCAACCCCCTTTAACTATGACCCAATTTTACTTAACCACCAAAATATTTGAAACTCATCACTTACGCCTTTATAGTACTTTCTATATAGTGGTAATTAACCCCTTTCGTTAGAAGAATAATAATTTTTTGGATCGAAATATTACCATCCTCGTACGAAAAATAGTATGTTTTGGATCTAATTATGTCATGTGAGAAGCATATGACATATTTTCTACATTTTCAAGACAATAATGCCCTTACTTGCTACATTTTCATCACTCTCTCTCTCTCTCTCGCCCTTTATCTCCTTCCTTTTTATCATCCAAACCCGCCTCAGGTACCATAAACCTAGCCACTCCAAAAATCCATCCATTTTCTCTCTTTACCCATTTGTCTCCCATTGTCCGCTTCACACATCTGCCACAACCACTTCTTTCGACTGCTCCAACCTCGTCATCCAAGTCCTAATTGCAATCCCAATCGATGTTGACATTCTCAGCTTAAATCTAATACGTAATACATGATCACCTCCATATGTGTGGTGTATGTGTATTACTGTCCTTTTATTGAAACCAATTATGGCCATATAATGTGTAGATCATGCTATATGTATATATATTTACAGAATAGAACCCATATTACATCCTCATTATCCTTAGCTCGTGCTTATCAAATCGTAAAAATATCATTTGAATTAAACCCCATTGAATGAAACCAGAGCTATGAGCACGGAATATCCACCTCCTCATTCGTCGCCGTAGCTAAAGATGTCACCAATGAAGTCTCTAGTCATGCCCTCAACCTACCACCCCTCAAACGCCCCAAAACCTCCATAGCCATAAACCACCGAGTTTTTCGATCCTTTCCTCCTCCACATCCACTTTTTATTGCCCACCAAACATGCCATCGCCACTAATGTTCTATCAAAGTGGTGACTCCACCTTTGAACCCTACCTTCTGTTTCCCCATATGGTCGTGGCACCATGACCTCGACGAATTCATAGAATTTGTTAGACCTAGACTTTCCCACGATGTTTAATTAAGTTAGTTCAAATAGTGGCGCAAACGTCAACTACATCTAACATTCCAACGAAGTTCACCAGAGTTACCCTCCAAACAAACTCAATTGAAGTAAAACCCTACCATCCCATCACTATTGTCGTAATTAGGCACCACAATGAGGGTACTTTTGGCTGTGAAGGGGTGCTGTGTATGAGAAGGTTGGTACGTTCGTTAGGTTAGGTAATGTTGGATGAAGTTAAGGTTTTGGGTAGGGAGGTGGTGGTTGTGTTCAATTGGGTGGTGCTCCAATGTTTACAACATTTGGTTTATGTGGGGAGATGCTGATTGGGTTTAGGGTTTTAGGTGGGGTGGTGGTGGTTGGGGTCTTGAATTGGAATGGCCGGGTGTTTAAGGTAGGTTTGGTTTCCAGTATTGGTGGTAGCTGATTTGTTATATTGGGCAGGAGGAAGACTTTGGATGGAAGGAGAAGGGGTTCATAATGTTAATTAGGTTAAGAATTGAGGGCAACGATGTAAAATTTTCATTTTTCGTTAACTGTGTGTATTGGATGTGCTATTTATTTAGTTAAAAGGGGATTGTGAGTGTCGAGTTTTGAACAATTTTGGGTGGTAAGGTGAAAATGAGTCATAGTTGGTGGGGGTTTGTCATAATATAACCAATGATGTTACTGTATTCTACTCCTAAAAGTCATGGTGCCGACGTGATGAATTTCGAAAATTTTAGAGGGAGAAAAGTGGATTTGTGGTCACATATAGGCTCCACCATTAGAAACCCAATTTGTCCTGTTTTACACCCAATAAATGACGCCAAAAACTGGATTCCCTTCTGTGGAATCAAAAACTAATAAGACGATCAACCCTTATCTGGCGCTGCCCAGTCCCACCCTCCTCTGCATTTTGAAATCCAAAACCCAACCCATTACAAATCCGAAACTAGAGTAAGAGAGAGAAACTTGAGATTCAGAGAGAAACCAGAGAGACATAGAGAGAAACTAGAGAGGGAGAGAGAAGGTTTTTTCAGCTTCCGTTATTGAGAGAGAGAGAGAGCCCACGATCTACTCCATCCCCACAGCAAGCAGTACCAAAATCCAATCATGCCATCAGGTTCAAAGAGAAGGAAAGCCGCCAAGAAAAAGAAGCAACAGGAAACCAACAACTCCATCCCTACTCATTCTCATGGTAACTACTACTACTCGCTATTACTGTTCTTTGCTTTTTCTCATCCAATCAATCCCCCAAATTTATGCTTCTTATTTTTTACTTACTTGACCTGATCTACCCCATCTCTCAATCGTCTAATCAGTAACTATTTTAAGTACTTTGCCCATCTGTCTCTCAATTATATATTATGTACTTTTAATCAATGATTTACTACTATGTTTTTGTATCGTTTTAAGGGGAAGTAGCATGGGGGTGGGTATGGGTGAATTTGTCTTGTTTCGTCTTGGAAGGCGCTGGATTTAATTGCGTGTTTCCAAAATCCCAATCGACCAATTTGTCTAAATGTTACGCCATCTATTTTGAATTTTGAACTGCTAGTTTTCAGTACAGGCCTATTTAGTTTTTAAATCTACGTTTCTATACAGATACTACCTCTGTATTTGTGTATACGGTTATCTGAGTGCAATTATCAGAGTGGGTATGGGTCAATTGTCTTGTTTATTCTTGGATTTATCGATAAGTAATGAGTTAATTGCTTGCTTCCAAAACCCATCCAACTAATCCACAAAACACTTATGCTTCTCTGAATTCTAGGCCACCTAATCAGTTTTGAGCTGTTAATTTTGAGTCCTCGTCCAGATGAGTTGATGGGTATTGATTATGATAGTTATGTATGTCTACCTAATTTTTTTTGGGTACAAATATACCTTAGAGAGTAATTTTTCTGACGGTTATGTGAAAATAGCATGAAGGCTAGAGCCTAATTTGGTCCTTTTTGTTGGGCTTAATTTAGAGGTACCAACCTTATCATTATTTTGTCCCCACAATTACGCATAGGCACTCTCAAACATACACTATAGCTGTCCATTCATGACTTTGAGTTCTGGCTCAGACAACTTGATGGGTATTTCTTGCTCTGTCTCTGTTTTTTTTTTTCATTTGTTCACTCAAACATTGTGTTGAATTCTTGTGAATCAATCAAACTATGGTAGGAGATGATGATTTGAAAGTTCGTGATGAGAAAGAGAGTGATGGAGGAGACACTGGGTCTCCTACTTCACAGGACCACCATCACCACCAGCATGAGGGAGAGGAGGAGGAGGCGATAGAGATGGAGAAGAGAGAAGACACTTCATCTGTTCGATCAATTGTTGCTGACAATGAACCGGAGGCAGGACTTAACGGCGATGGAGAGTATGTACAGAGTTCGGAAATTGATGGTAACCGTGTTATTCAAATTGACTGGGAGTTGGAGCAAGAGGA
This sequence comes from Gaultheria prostrata, assembly GCA_036023075.1. NCBI lineage: Eukaryota > Viridiplantae > Streptophyta > Magnoliopsida > Ericales > Ericaceae > Gaultheria > Gaultheria prostrata. Next base: position 21,203 of record JAXBDA010003328.1, on the reverse strand, counting down.
TGATTCTGGCGGAAAGAATGGTGGTGTGAAGATTATTGAGTCTACGAAGGAATCACATGGTGGACATGAGTCCCAAAATGGAGGGACCTATAGCAGCTGCTCCAGCTCTGATGACGAGTCTCATGTTGTTGAGAAGAACATAGTGGTGATAGAATCAGGGGAATCAAAAGAGGAGGCTCCTTGTCTGGTTGAAGAAAGAACTTCTTTTGCTGATCTAGTAAAGACAACTGATTTGCCTCAAGTAACTCAAGTTACTGATGATGTCCCGAATGTGGATGCTTGTAATTTGGTTGTGGATGAGGCTTATGATCATATTGCTTCAAAGGAGGATGCTAGTCATTTGGTTGTAGAAACTGCTACTTCTGCTGATCCAGTAAAGACAACTGATTTGCCTGAAGTAACTCAAGTCATTGATGGTGTTCCGGTTACAGATGCTTATAATCTTTCTGTAGGAGAGCAAAAGGAAGAGGCTTATGATCCTGTTGCCAAAAATGCATTTCCTGTTAATTTAGCCGACACAGCTGATTTGCCTGAAGTTACCCAAGTTGCAGATAGTTTGCCGGATATTGAGGCTTACAATTTGGTTGTAGAGGAACCCTCTAATTTAGTCGCAGAAACTGTCCCTCCTGCCGACTTGGAGACCGTATCCAAAGACAGGGTTCTTGTAAATTACAGCACACCATACTCTACTGATTCTGAATTCGGGTTGAAGGAGAATGGAAATTGTGACAGTTCAGGGGTGTCACCAGTTGTGATGGATACTGGATCACAACTGGTAAATGACAGCATGGCAAAGGCTAATCCTACGTGCTCTAGTGATTTTGGATTTGCATTGAAGGAAAATGGAGAGAAAGAGAGTTCAGGGCTTCCACAAGTTGTGATGGATACTGGATCACAACCAAAGGAGTATAAAGTTTCTCCTACCATCGTTGATTCTGAAGAAACTCAAGTTACTGATACTATTGCAGATATTGAGGCTTATAGTTTAGTTGCAGAAGAACCCTCTAATTTGCTCGTGAAAACTATCCTTCCTGTCATCTCGGAGAATGTATCCAAAGAGATGGTTAACCCAAATGACAGCACGCCAGTGGAGAATCCCAAGTGTTCGGGTGATTTTGAATCTGGGTTGAAGGAAAATGGAGAAAATGAGGTTTCTGGGGTGTCACCACTTGTAATGGATACTAGATCACAACTGGTAACTGACACCACACCAATAGAGAATTCTACGTGCTCTAGTGATGTTGAATTTGGGTTTATGGAAAATGGAAAGATTGTAACTTCAGGGGTTTCACCTGTTGTGATGGATACTGAATCACAACCAAAGGAGGATAAAGTGTCGCCCAGCACAGTTGAGTATATTGCGGTGTCTTCAGTTGCGATGGGATCTGCGACAAAAGAGGATAAAGAGAGACTCATGCATTCATCCAGTGTTCCTCCACTTGGAAATACTAATGATGCAGAAAATGATAAAGATTATTTGGCTACTGAATGCTCTGATAGTCGGGTATTGCACCTATTCCTTCTGCCTGCCTAGTTCAGTTTATCATTTGTATGCATCAGTAAACACTTACCAAATGATTGCCATCTTATTGTATCTGTTTCATGTGTCTTCTGAAATCATTTGCAGCCTTTGAGAGCTTCTGCCCCACTACCAGTTCAAAAAACTTTCTTGAATAGTTGCTGTGGACTGTTTGAGTTGTTTAGGGGCTCCAATGCATAAGATCAGGTGGGATGAAACTTTGATGTTTATATTTACAGTTTTTTAGTAACTTGTTTGTGCTATTGTTTTGTTTATGGTAGGCATTTATTGAAAGGCTGGTTGTCCAGGAATTGGTGGTTGTTTATCTTAGGTGACTGGTCGATGATAGTATTTACTAGATTACATCCTGCAGATGTTTCAATGGGCAGCTTTTGTTTAAAAAGTTTTTAATTTGTACTGGATGTAAATCTGGATTACAATAGTTATTTAACTAATAATATTTTCCGTATAAGCAAAGTAGTAATATTTCTTGGTTAAATTGTAGATGCTTTTTTCTATGCTGTTTATACGTCACCCTTCATTTCGCTGCTTCCCTGTTGTATGTCAAGGATTGTTCAGAATTAGGAGAAGGAAGTCGTGGAGTGTGTAGTTACATATACTTACTTTTGCAGCAAGTACATGTAATTATCGATAAGAAAAGGCTATAGATTTGATTTTGAATACTAAGGATTGCTTTGAGTTGTGGACTTGAATGCCTTCACAGCAGATAGAATTGCACATTAGCATTTTGATTTCCTATATCTGGTCTCTTTTAGAACATAATGTTGACAGTTTATATCCAAGTTTCACTGATACTTTTTAATGCCTTGGCTTCAGAGTCTTGCACAGCTGGTTTCTTATCCAAATTACTTGGGCAATATTTTATTTTCTTGTTATTTGTTATCATTTATGTGCTCATTGAGATGCTCTGGACCATGAATGAAGGAAGCATGGTAATGAGCACATAAATTAATTTGGGTCTCTAGGCCTGCCCTCCCTCATGCCTTTCGGCTTTGATTTGAGGGTATGGTTCTGCAGCAAAACGTCCCTGTAGCTCCTCGGTTCTTGGAGGTTTAGGGGGCCACTTTTTCAGTGGTACTCTGAGAGCAGCCACTTTGTGCATATTGCCAAAGGTTAGGTCTGTCTCCAATCGTCCCCCGCCCATACCCCCAATGATTGGGGACTAGATGGGTTCTGTTATTGTTATTGTTGTTGTTATTTGTTATCATTAGGTTAATGTCCATGCATAAAACTCTATGAAACAGTACTGAGTTGCCATGGGCATCAGGGAGTTGACTAATTTAGGTCGAGAAACGTAAACTCTTTTTATACTTTTTTATTTTATGCCTCTGCAGTAGCTTCACCTGCTGGAACCTCTTTTTTAATCAATTCCCTTGGAAAATATGTTCGCTACCAATTCTTTGTATGATACCTAGCAATCCTGAAACGTGGGGTTGCAGTGTAATTCATAGATGACATGTGCAATTGTCTTAGAAAAACACACCTACAATAGAAACTTAAAGGTGGACTTAAGTAAATCAATGAATATGGTTGTTTGGTTCTCTGGAAGACCTATAAGATTATTCTGTTCTGAATTAGTCGAGTTGGTTAGACTTGCGAAACATTGGTCATGAAGTCATCTTAGAAACTGGTGGTAGTACAAATGATTTTTGGTAGTGGATTCTGGTTCGTGACAACTTCTGTAGTTACTCATCCTGATATCATTCAATGCATGCTGACCTCAATCGCTACTGCCAATTAATATTTGCAATGTCTTGGCTAATACATTTCGGACATGGGCAGGCCGTTGGTCTCTGATTGTTCTGGGGATAAATATACTTCGCTATTTATCTTGAAATCTAGAACAGAAATTTTGAACATTAATTTGCCTCAGAGCTCTTTACGGAAATACACCCTTCTGGAAAATTATGAAATGGTCAAGGAAGCCCCTAGTGAAGTGAAGTCTCTCAATCTAAGGATGACAATAGTCAAAACCCTTTACCTTTGGCCCACCTTTGATTGGTACTGGTAGTATCATTTGTTGAGATTTGGGTATCAATAGTGTTAGAGCTTTTCCCACATTGGTTAATTAATACCCCAAAAACTAGTATATGAGCCTGGGCCCTGGGTAGCCTATCCACTCATTGCCAATTGGTTTTGAGTTGGATGCTTTAACATGGTATCAGAGCTAGGCTTTCGGAAGATTTTGGACTAGTCTCTCTTAGTAATTGCCCCGTTGTTTGTGCCATGAGTGCACCATGTTTCGTTATGATTCCAATGTTGTGGATCTATTATTTACCTCTCCGCGTGCGGGTCAGGAGTCGCATGTGTGGGGAGTGTTAGAGCTTGTCCCACATTAGTCAATTAATACCTCCAAAACTAGCATATGAGTCTGGGCAGTCTCTCCACTCATTGCCAATTTGTTGTGAGTTCGATGCTTTAACAAATAGATTTCTCGGAAGTGTGTCTCAAGGCTGAAATGAGCTGGTTTATTTGTTTTTCATTGATTTCTATATGGAGCCATTTGTCTAGAAAAACCTGAAGAGCCTTGTTGGAGTTTAATTTCTGTTGGTTGAAGATTTTATTACTTACCGAGAAAAAAGAAAAGGCAACCCCAATATCCTACCATCACAGAACGTGTGGGTAAGGATTCTATCTTTGAGCGATGCATGAGTACAGATGATATTTACAGTTATATGTGTGCACCCCTCATGTACTACCCTGTGGTACAAACATGTAAGTAGTGATATGTATCGTGCACTTTGTATGGAATTCACGTGGAGGTCCATGTGAAAGGCATTGACAAACGTAGCTCTAGTCACACAACAATAAGAGATAAAGGATAGCTAAAATACTAAGTCCAGAAAGTTTTTGCTGAACACGCCATTACTGTGGGACTCTCAACTGGAGTACCGGTCCATTTCCAAAGTCTTAGGATGCTGATCTATTACGTCTCTGACAGTTATGAAGTTCGATAGATGAATTAAGTTTGAAATCTTCATTGCTTTTCCTTTGAAAGTTAATGAGTTCTTTTTTGATTACTTTTTTTACCTCTGAATTCAGTAGCTAATGAAACCCTTGTCGTAGGAAATAATAGATGCAAATAGTAGGGCAATCTAACCGAATAGTACTCAAATAGTACAGTAGCATCTATCTCTGTGATAGATGACGCTCAAGAAACTCTAATTGAATGATATCCTACGACGCCACTTTTGAAAATGGAAGTTTTGGGTAAATGATAAGCCCATTGTTATAACACTAAATGAAAGCCGGAATCCACCATTTTTCTTGCTCATGCTGGTATCTTATTGAGAAATTGTTGTCAATGACCAACTTATTATCCGTTTCTGCATATTTAGCTTTCACTTTGTCTCTGCCATCTCAAAACACATTCCGTTAGTGTCTCTGGCCTTCCATAGAAATTAGTGGTGAATTCTGTTCTTTCTTAATCTGCTAAAGCGATTTGCTCTTGATTTGAAATTTATCCAGCCAGTGGCATCCCTTATAGTTTTTTTACTTGATTGTCTCTTAGAAAGGGGCCCTCGATTCTGTTCCACTCATTATTAGCTGTCGCGTCTAATATTGCAAAGAATGTTTCCTTAATAGACAAACACTCGCTCACCCTAGTTTTGTGTTGTGATCTTATTAGTTTCCTTGATTCCAGGAACAGACCATGAAGGAGTTGAGTGGAATAGTGAAGCTATTGGAAATGCAAGGGGGACTTCCGGAGTTTCTATCCAGAAGAATAATTGGCAAGGGGTGTCACATATATACAAATTCGAGTTTTCGTTAAATTTTGGTGCTATGGAAGGCGGCTTGTAGTCGAATCTTTTTGTGTACTGCTTTCTAGTTGATTTTGCAGTGGGTAGCACTTTTCTTTGTTGTTGGTGTGTTTTTCCTGTAGCGGGAGTATATATATACATATATTTGTGTCGGATCCGAAATTTGCATAATACAGAACTATAAAAGCTCTGTTTGGTCTCTTTTATCAATCTGTTTATTTGTGGCACTTCATGGTGATTAGTGATTACTCACTCTTTCGATCACCTTTCCTTACCTCTCACAACTGTTGTGTGAATTCCTTAGTACACCCTCCTCTGTCTCATTTTAATTATCCACATCGGGAATCTGTGTATTTTCAAATCCCAAAAAATATGTCTCTCTTTATATGAGCACTTTAATTTGGTGCGAATTTTTTTTGCAAATGTGTAGGGAAATTTCTCCCCAAGGAGGACACTTAAATTGGGACGGTGGGAGTGGTAATATTCTGCAATATTCTTCTTTTTATGAGGATTCGAAAGCTTTATAATAGCTTGATTGAGGTAACAAAGAGCTATAAAGGATTAGGGAGAACTGCACCATTGGAATAATCTTCTACTCCCTCCATCTCTTTTTTGTAGTAGAATATTCAATTTTGTGTTTCTAAAACTTTAATACGGTAAAGAGTTATAGGGTAAAAGTTGAGATAAAAGTTGACGTGAAGGTGTAAAGTTAATGTAAAAATTGATATGAAGAGTGTAATGATGATATTTCTTTAATAAGTTGGATTTACAAAGCAACACAGTTTGAAAAGGAACAGATGGAGTATTTTCATCCTATGTAATGTGGATTGGTTCAGGATGGGATTGATCTCATTTTGCTTGTTTTTTCTGGGCCTTAGTAAAAGTAGTTCTTAAATGAGCAGGGGACGTTCATGTACAAACAATCAAAAGAACAAGCTTTGAAATTATGTTAAACACAAATGCAATCAATACCACACCAAACATAATACAATCTGCCAATCCCTTGGATTTGTACACAACAAATGAGTAAAACGGAAATAAATTTTGTAGAAAAACAAGAAGGAAGAGGAAACTCAATCACACAACCCGCACACAATGTCACTGAATCTTCATATTTGTCTCCTCAACGAAGCGCTATGAATGGCTGCTATGTACAGAAGCTGTGTTGCTGAAAGAATGATTATGAAAGCTTCCATTGTTCTCTGCAAAACATAGCCATCTTATTTGTTAATTTTTCATAAACTTAGCACGCTTGTTAGCAAACTGAAAATGAAGAAATTGTGAATGCATTGGGAGAGGAAAAAGTATCCCCCGGCCCCTTGTTCTTGGTTACTTACCAATTTCGCATTCCTGATATGTAGATCAATCTCTTTCCAGGCAAAGCTGCAGAGACGACTTTCTAGTTAGATGAAGAAAGCTCATAAAGGTGGTTCAAACTTGGATTTGACACGATTCAGATTATGTTCTCTCAATTCATTTTTTTCAGAAAACATGTAATGTAATTCAATTCTGATACTGATTAATGGAATAAAAATCGTATCTTCAAAGTACATATACTTTTACAGGAGTAAAAGTATATTTCCTAATGACTTACCCCATTGCAAGGAGGGTAAGACTCCAGGCGATGGCGGAAGCGGAAGCTGCAGCGGGCAAGCTATCGACGTTCCAGAAACGAAGGTGGTTGAGTCCGGAAATGACAGAAGCAATGCCAACAACGCCGGCAATGAGAGAGAACATCACAAAGAAACCAGTTGCAGCATTTCCCATTGGGAAGTATATGGGAGAGAAATGTGCAGGAAGGTCGAATCCTGGACCTGTTTAATAGTACCTCAGATTTGTTAGCATTACTTGTCAAAGAGGATATTGTCATACCAACAAAAGTTTCCTATTGAAAAACGACATTAATACTGATGTGACAGTGACTTTTTCAAGTCAAATTGATTTGTACCTATGACGAAGCCGTGATCAATAGCTTTGTTGATGGCCCATCCACCAATGCTTAGAACTACGACAAACATGCAGAAGTTAAGAATCAAGAGAAGAGATGCAACCGGTTTTAACTGTTCGCCGGCCATTTTTTTGAAAGGAGGAGGTGGTAGCTAGGGAAATTAATGTGGCCGGATACTCCGAAATTGCTAAACGGAGAAGATTTGAGCAGATAGATGTGTTTGGTGGATGTGAGGTGTGGCTTAAAAAGGGAGTAGAAGGGGATTTATGTTTTGGTTCTTTGCTTGTAAATCTGCAGGTAGCAAAGGGAATTGTGGGGTTGTAAAGAGGAATGATGCTTTGTAGACAAGGCAAGGAAGAGAGTTCAGATTCTTATGTTAATTTTTATCCTAGTTTTTTAGTGTTACCTTTTGTGAAAGTAGTTGCTTTAGCCTAGCTTTGTTCCAAGTTTGATTCTTCTTCTATCTGCTGAGGAAGGAAGAAAGTTATATTCTTTGCCAAGTGAGGAGAGTTGCTTACCTGCATGCCGATTTTACTCGATTGCTTTATCGTATGTGTCAAGGCATGCCAGCTTGGCTCTCTTTCTCTCTCTCGATTATTCGATCTCTTGCACCAGGTGACCAGGACGCCGGGCTAATGTGACGAAACATTTTGACAAATGCTACGCCTGTCCCTTGTGACTGTAAATTTGTTCATCCTCACCCAAGGCGGATACTCCATGTGACCCTACTCAAACTTGTAAAATCTCACTTGTGTCCCTATATATTTTGAGTAATTCTATAAATAACACCCAAAATTAAAATATATATGTATAAATTAAAAATAATTAGATTTATCTCATTTCACGCATCAATTTTCTTCCATAACGTTGTTTGATTTACAATTATCAATTTATAAATTGCTAGTGTGGTTGGAGTATTAACTTCTTACTCATTATTATCTACTATAAAAGGTATTGCTAAAATCTGCCCATTAGGCAGCCAGGCAAGGATAATATGACAAACAAGTTCGGATATCAATATACTGTCACGGATATCACTACACTTTTCTCGAATATCGGTACATTTTCTACACATTATCTTCCACCATAAGGGTTGATGTTAGCATTTCCTGTTATGAAACAAATTTTCTCGACGTGGTCAATTGAGTACCTCCACTATATCAAATTTCTGGATTCGCCACTGCCATCACCTAATGAGGGTGAACAAAACCCTCTCTCTGATTGGTGGAAAGGTGTGGGATCCACCAGAAAGTGATGTCATGCTTCTCAATAAGTGATGGGGTCCACCACAAAATGATGTCATGCTTACCAAAAAGTGATGTGATTTCTGTGGACCCCACACCTTTTCCACCAATTAGAGTGAGGGTTTTGTTCACACTCATTCAGTGGTGACTCCGGGGTTCAGAAGCGTGGAGTCATTCATAAACATCAAATACTTTTACTAACCATAAATCAAAGAAAAATATCACAGTAATGGTAACTAAAATTCTTGTTCCAACAGAAATCGCATTTAAAACTCAACCTAGCAAGACAGATCAACTTTTCTTTATCAAAAGAACAAAACAAGTGACTAGGATTCAAACAAGCCACACAAAGAAGTAACTTTTATGAACTTTTAGGAGTTATCCAGTGGTGTAACCACCAAATTTAGGGGGTTCATTTTATGAATTTAAACTACTAGAATAATTGATAAAGATCACGCTAAGAAAATTTGAAAGATTACGGTTTTGATGAAACCGTGATAAAGAAATGCAATGTGAATTTTTAATGTCACTTTGCTTATAAACCGCGGTGATTAATAATAACTATCACATGTTTAAAAGAACTGTGATTATAATTGCTTAATTTAATCAGATTTTCCTACAAGTGTGATAAAATGTGTTTATTTCCACCACGCTTTGTTACAAGTGTGATAAAATATAATTTATTTTCACCACGTTTGTTACAATCGTGATAAAATGTATTTATTTTAACCACGTCGTGTTACAACCGTGATAAAAAAAAATTTATCACATTTTTTTCAACCGTGATAAAATGTGTCGCATATTTTTACCACGCTTCGATTACAAGTGTGATGAAATGTATTTATTTCACCACTCTTTGTTACAAACCATGATAAAATGTGTTTATTTTAACCACGCTTTGTTACGACCGTGATTAAAAAATCATTCTTCTCACAATTTTTTCGACCTTAGTAAAACATGTTTGCATATATTAACCATACTTCGATTACAAGTGTGATGGACTAGTAAATACTTTAGTATTGTTTATTTTAATTTTTTCGCCTTATGCATCACTTTTGGCGACGAAACAAATATTTGTTGCCTTATGCAATGCCTTTATCGACCAAAATATGAGCTTAGTCGGGAATGTTTGGCACCAAAAGATTATCCGGCGTGAAATGATTAGCGCCAAGTAGAAATCTGGTGGAGACATATGACGACAAAAAATGTTAGTCGCCAAAGAGAAAACATGTCACTAACTAATTTTTTGTTAGCGTATTCGTCTACCATATTACTAGTTGTCGCCAAAGGTTAATCTACGGCGACCAAATTTACGTCGTCGATTGTATAATTTCTATAAAGTAGAATAAAATAAAATAAAATAAAATAAAATATTATAATATAATGCAATATATTTTATTTAAAATATATTACATATTTGTTGTAATATGAAAGGGAATAAAGAAAAAGATAATACATATACATATTTTTTTGAAAATTTGACATAAAGACTTGGGTAGCATAGTGGTTGAGTGTTAGGATATGACTTGAGAGGTTGGGGGTTCAATTCTTAGCAAATGCATGTTGGGATAAGAATTGAGAGGTTGTGGACATGGTGTCACGTGGCAAATACATGTTGGGATAAGAATTGAGAGGTTGTGGAGATGGTGCCACGTGGCAAGTCAATTATATTCACGGTTTTTTGGGCAAACCGTGGTTGTACATACAGTATTTTCAATCACATTATTTGTCCAAACCGTGATGATAAAGTTAATTTAATCATGGTTATTTTAGCAAACCGTGATTGTATAGTATATTTAATCACATTATTTATCTAAACCGTGATCTTAAAACTAATTTTATCACAGTTTTATCTTCAAACCGTGATAATATTTTTTATTTGACTACGGTTTTCCATGTAAACCGTAGTTGTATAATGTTTTTAAACACGTTTTTTTTTTCAAATCGTGATCTTTTAGGATATTTAACCATGGTCTGTTGTCCAAACCGTGGTCTTATCTTGTTTAACATCACGCTTTATGGGTTTACATATCAGTTTGGACATATATTTAATCACAGACATAAACTGTGGTTGAATCTTGAAGACTTTTTAATAACGGCTCCATCAACCGCGGTTAACCGGAGTTGACCTTGTGTCCCTCAGAGCTTGTTGGCGGATGCGCGTTTGAGGCGATTTACTTGCTGCTGGAGTGGATTGACGCACATGATGCTTAGTTTCGGCTTTTCGACCAAAACTGGATGAGAACTCAGAGTTGAAGGTTGTTTGGTGGAGTCTCGGGCTATGGGAGCGGAATTTAGGGTGTTGTGGTGGTGTTTTCGCAGAGCTTCGCTACTTTGGAGTGGAGTTTATTCAGCGTTTTGGTACTGAAAATCGGTTCTAGAAGGTGTTTGGAATAATGAACCAGAGGGTTCAATTTATAGGCTTGAGAGTTTGCGTCCGGAAAGGAAACAAAATCTCCTAGAGGTGTCATTCTCTATGGCTGCGGATGTAGGGCACGAAACCCTAATTGCTACGAACCGCCAAAGATCGATATGGTAGGTTTTCTCCGCATCTGGTAATTCGGGAATGTTCCAGTGGAGATAGAACATCGGCCGACATTTCGTTTCGTCGGTCGACATTTGGTTTTGTGGGCTGAGATTTTGACCAGGGGTCAACGGTTCAAACCGGGCGGTTCATCGGGCAATGAAGCTGAAATTGCGGTCGATGTTTTAAAATGTCGGCCGGTATTTCGGGAAATATCGGCTGGACTTTTTGGTAGTTTTGGCTTAGGTTAAGGCTATTTGGGCCTGACCCGATTTTAGTGGAGGTTTGGTACTTGGCAAAATTCTCATCCAGTCTCTGTTTTCAACACATGAAACAAAGACCATGTGTAGACACCCCAATTTTGATACTTGTGCACCCCCGATGATGAAAAGAACACGCGAAATATGCCTTGGAACGGTCCCTAAGATCAAAATGAACCAAAAGAGTCAAAACCTTACCTCTTTGAACCGTACGGTCCCCTGATCCTAAACCGCACAGCCCAAAAATCCCTTGAAACCGTACGACATCCATGGCTATACCGTACGGCCCTACCCTGTACACCGTACGGTACCATCTGTCTCATTCCGCGAATCCTGGGTTGCTCTATGGGTAGCTCGACTTCTCGCCGTGCGAACCTTGGCTAACGTACAAGTTCATCCAATCCTAACGTCTATAAAGCCCAAGCTTGTTGGACGATTTTGGACAATGCTGAACATACCAATAATCTAGCCATCTGAAAATTCTCGTACTACCTTCCTCCATTACAGAAACCCGTTACCCACAATTCATTATCATCCAAAATCCATATTCGAAATCACAAAATCCATACCTAAACTTCTACCGAGCATTGCAAACCGAAGCATTCACTCTCGTTCCAAAGGTATACTAAACGTATGATCAATATCTCTGTTCTTGAGGGGGATTTTCTGGTTTAAGGTGGTTCCATACCTCTTTTAAACCAAGTGAAATCAAGTTCTTTTTAAGCAAGTCGTATAATCCATGGGTTATTCGCGTCTCTGGGGAAATGCCGTGAACATGTCCCATATATTCTACGACATTTGCTTAGGTAAGAGATACATTGCAAATCTTTTCCAAAGATTTCTGGTTGAAAAACTATGATTTTTGCATTGAGTAAGCATCCATTTCTTCTCTGATCCGAAAATAAATTTTGAAAAATCTTCAACCAGTGACACCGTACGGTATCAGTAATGGCACTGCGCGGTGTGGTTTTCTACACCGTACGGCATCAGTGGTAACAATCTTATTTCATGCAATCTTATTTCATGCTCTGTTTTAGGCCGAAGGGCTCTGTTTTTCTGAAAACCAGTGAGGTTTAATTACAGCTAACCCCTTTAGCTTCTTATCCTGCTTTCATGTCCTTTCCTTTATTATTTTATGTTAATTAGATGATTTACATGATTAATTGTTGTTCTTGATTTATTCTCCTTATTTATTTGTAAATTGCTTACATGAATAAAGTTTTGTGATAAAATATTTTCAGAAAAATCCCACAAATATTTAGTAGAGACCGGAAAATTCCGGGCGTGCGGTGCTTTTTCAAACAAAACCGTGCGTAACCTGGCTCCCGAATTCAAATATCTAATTTTTCGCAGACCAAACCCTTTTTCAGCGGCAAAAGAGTCATTAGTTTCTAAACGGTTTCTCGGGTACCAAACATTTTCCAAAAATTAAACCCCGGGTGGCGACTCTAAATTTTCTTTTTCCCTAAATCACCCCTTTTTCAAAACAAAAAGCGTGGGCCGGGCTCTGACCGTCCACACCATGCAACGTAATCCTGTGTAGACATGCAAATATGTCTAATCATAGGGACTCCCCGCGTGGGGAAAACTTAATTGCTTGCAACGCCAAATTGGGGTGTCTACATACTCTAGTGTCAATACTAGGGTCAGCTCCACCCGCAAATTACCAAAATACCCTTGAGTCATCCCCAGGGTTAACTCCATGTCCAAATTACCAAAATACCCCTGGGTCATACCCAGGGTCAGTTCTGCCTAGGGGTGAAAATCGGTCGGTTCGGTTTGGTTTTTGAGGTGTTCGGGACCGAACCGATCAGTTCAGGGTAATTTTTCTGGGAACTGACCCCGATTGATAAAAAAAATGGACCGAATTGGTTCGGGGTGGTTCGGTTTTTGTCAGCTTTTTTCGGTTTTTCAATTTTTTTGGTCCGGCGTTATTCTTTTTTTTTTTTTCCCTTGCTACATACGTTTCACATTCCACTTAGTAACATATAGGTATTATAGTATAGTGGGAATACATAAGAGATAGTCGGGACTGGGGAATATAATAGTAATAGTAATAAGTATTTCGGTTTTTTTGGTTTTTTCGGTGTTTTCAGTTTTTGACTGGGGAAACCAAAACCGAACCGAGATGTATGTCAATTTTTTTGGGTTTTTTTTCCAGACTGGGCGGACCAAAGCCGAACCGAATTTTCTATTTTTTCGGTCGGTTCGGCTCCCGTCGATCCTAGTTCTGCCTACGGATTTGATCCGCCGACAGTTATACGGCCTCCCGAAACCAAATTTTTACCAAAATATTCCTCGGACCTCGAAAACCTATTTTCGATACATAGACCCTACCGGGGACGACCTGGGACCCGCCGGAGATCATTTTTCGGCTCTAGGCGACATAATTCAACTTTTTACTATAAAGTCAACTAAGTCAACTGCACTCACTTTTACTGTCTAAAACTGTACTAGATATTTACTAGGGACTACCGGATGCCTTTACAGGCTCTGTGAGGACTCGGAAAATCAAATTATAAAAGTGAATATGTGTGAACGCGAGGAATTGAATTTCATAGAGAAACTTAAATTTACGCGCGAAAATAAAACTCGTGGGCAAGATTTGGTATACATGGCCACAAATCAAGTGTTAGAGTTGGATCATTGAATTAGGAAGTAGAACTTGCGCGTAGCGCTACAAGGAAAGAGGTGTAGCGCTCGGGGAAGGCTTCGCGAGGTGAACAAATGGACAGAGCCTCTCGTAGCGCTACTAGCAAACTGCTGTAGCGCTACCTATGGGTTAAGGTCAACGGGTAAGGGTACCGGTAGCGCTACACCAATTCTCCTGTAGCGCTACCGAGCGGCTAGGAAACTTAGTGAACGACGTCGTTTTGGCTTGCCGTGCGGGTTTGTTTTAATTTATTTTTATTTTTAAAATGTAAAGAGAATAAAAAGAAGGGGGGTCGGGTAGAGAGAGGAAAAATGATCATTTTTCTCCCATTTTCAGCAGCCTTCTCTCCTCCTTCCTCCTCCATTGAAGCCCTATCAAGCTCCAAAAATCCTTCCTTCTCCAAACCTCTTCACAAATTGACTCCGGATTCTCGTTCTACACGTGATTGGGAGCTTGGAACTCACTCTTTTCGCACCGGGGAGCACAAAAATGTGGGAACCAAATTGGGGATCTCAAAATCCTTTTCCTCCAAGTTTGAAGCTAACACAAGAGGTAGGGAACCTAATCTCCACTTCTTATGATTATATGTTGATAATGAGGCCCTTTCCATCATCAATTTCGGGCTTAATCTTGTCTTCGTACGAAACCTATACTTTGGCTCAAAACCCATATTTTCCTCGGTTGATTGTTGTTGTATTTGATTGATTTAAATTTCCTAGAATGATTGGAACCCTTGAGTGTAGTTTGTGTAAATAATTTTATTGTGTCATTGAAATTGGAACGAAACCCAAAGAGGAGTGTTATAAGTAAGGTGCGTTTATGGAAATCACATTGTGAATATTGGTTTATTCCAAGGTCACCTATAGGTGTCGCTTGGTCATGGCTGTGCGGACTCCCAAGAAATCCGGCCTTGCTATGTATTCCAACATTAGTTGGTCATGGGTGTGCGGACTCCCAAGAAATCCGGCCTTTTGCTCGAGCTAAGAATCTATGGGAGCCGGGCCCAGAAAGTCCCGAAGAGTTCTATGTACCTATAGATACGTGTTTATCTTGGTTGAATTTGATGAGGTGCGTGCGTGGTTACGCGCTGACGGATAACACTTAATAAGGATAGTTTTCTAGATATGGGACACATGCGTACGTATGTCGACACACGACTCTTTGGATACATCGGATACGGAATGGGACACTTAGAATACAATGGCGCTCGTTAGACATTTATGGGTACATTTGTCCACTGGCACTTAAATTGATTATCTAAAACGTTGTCGAGCATTTAATTAGAAAATCTTTTAAACTCACTGTGCATCTATCATTATCTAAGCATAATCGGTAGAGATTGAGCTTTCCTACTGGGCATGTCGCTCACCCTACGTTCTTGCAGGTAATCGTTGAAGAGCATGACTTCTGTGCATTGGAGTGTGGACTTGTGCATTTTTTTTGAGAGCTTACTTGGAGTTACTCATCCATCTTGCCGTACTTATCTTCATTTTGGGCCTAGATGGTCTTGTAACTCGTTATTTCTTAAATCTTGACTTGCTAATTGTAAGAACTCTTCTTAGAATTTATGAGCATATTTTGGGTACGGGCACTTGTTGCCATTGTATGTGACCGGTACTATTGTTAAATCGTTGACCTGGATGGTGGACTTTGATCCTTCTTTGGAGGCACGTGGAATGTTTGAAGTGTTCTTGACGTAAATTTCTAGGGCGTGACAGTTGTGATTTTTTGTGTACTTGCAATTAATCTTTGGACTGGGGTTGAGATTTGAACGGCGAGCGTTGAATAGTGAGAGCCCAATATAGTTTGTATGCTTTGGGTTCTAAATTTTGGCACAGTTGTATTACACTAAATTTGGGGGACGTGAGTACTTAGTCTCAACGGGTACCTGAATCCATCGCCTTGCGAGCTCGATCGAATTTTCCTTTCCAATTCTTGAGAAGAATAGAGTTCCTGTTAGGAATGTCAAGAGAAGAAAGAATAGTAAGAAGACTCCACTTCCTGTTCCTCACTTTATCCACCTTAACCCCAAGATCGGTAAGGAGTTTCTGCTTGCGCATTTTTCTTTTGACCTATTCAATCTCCTTTCCAATTTTTGAATTGCTCCATTGATAGATCTCTTCCTCGACGTGGTAATCCCTATACTGCAAGATTTAGAAAAACTTTCCAATGGCAAAAGTTCCCCAACTTAAGTGTGTGTTTTTTAAAAGTTAGTGAGGTACATTTTCTATTTTGCCCTTAAAAGTAATTCTTTTTTAAAAAATTTGTGGGTATTACTATATTGATAATGGTAAATAGTGGAAAGTAGATGTAAAAGTTGTAAAAATTGATATGAGATAAAATAAGTTGGAATTACAAGGTTACACACTTAAAAGGGGACGGAGAGAGTATCAAACTATTTCACAAAGTCATGTCACATCACTTATTATACTTTTTCTCTCTCATCTTCCAATTCCCAGTTTCCCACGGACAAAAATCAAACAAACAGGACGCGTGCGGAGAAGGGGTTAGGCGGAATGACTCTGACACGCGGAGGGTTTGTACGGATGAGAGGGACAAAATGGGGCCGGCCTGTCACAGCCCCAAAATAAAAAGTAGAAAAGGGACTCCGAAAGAAACACCCCCTTGGTTGGGTCCATTTTAGACATTTTCCACAATCAAATCAAATATTTGGGTTTGGACATTGTAAACGGTTTGGTTCGGTCTAGTTTAGGCATTTTCCAAAAACAAACTGGATGTTTTGGTTTGGACATTTTACAAGTGTAAATTAAATCAAATATTAAATATTTAGTTTAGTTCAATTTGACTGGTTTATATCGATTTTTTGGTTTTTTAACCATGCCGCATTTTGTAGCAAAATAAGAACCACCATATACTTCCACCATTGTAATTTCCAAGGGCTTGTAGTCTAGCAGTTATTTAGGGGAGAGGCGTTTGGGGTTTGGGGCTATGGATAGCCTCTAGATTCCCCTCAGGACTAACTCACTAACTTCCCTACTAATCACCCATTGATAAATATATCGTATGGCAAAAAAAAAAAAAAAGTTCGATAAAAACAATTTAAAAAAAAAAAAAACTACTCAAGTTAACATTTGAACAACTTGTCCACGTTTCAAAACTAATAAGGAGAGTAATGCAATGGAAAAAAAAAACTAAGTACCAAGAAGGAGAAAGCAATCAAAGATAAGCAACAGTAGCAATCAAATATGCTACATCCGGTCTAGGCCTTAATTTTCTTGGATACGGTGCTCGGCCCACAACCATTCATATGATAAATCATATGGATTTTTTTTTTAAAATCTTCTACAAGTAGTAAGAAGCTATGGGTCATGTCCAATTTTAAACTACGGTTCAAATAGGAAGTAGGAACCCAAACGAAATTTATGTAAGTAAATTATGCCCAATCCGATTTATTCCGAATTGGAGGGTGGAGAACAGGACCGAATCGATTTTTTCCGTTTCGGCTAAAACTCAAACCAGAACAAAACATTTATCTCTAGAAACCAAAACAAACCAAATCACAGACTTGATCTCGTTTCGCTTTTCAATTCGAGTAATCAATTTTATCTTTCAGTACCATTAGGGGAAAGTAGTTTTTTTTTTTTTTTGAAGGAAGTAGAAACTTATTGCATTCATAATGAAGGACAAAGTACAAAAGACTCTTAACAAGTTCAAAGTATAAGAGAACAAAACAAAAAAAGAAGCCCCCAAAAAAAAAAAAAAAACACATCAGCCACCAGAGAGGAACCCACCGATCCACTTGGGGTGGGGGTGGGGGTGGGGTGGGGGGAGGCCAATTCCCGTCGCAAACTCCACCACCGCAGTTGAGAAGAAGCTCATGAATCCGTCGCGAGAGCCGACAAGAATTAGAAGGAAATTTCTATTGACACCCCACTAATTTTTTAGTACCCACACTCAACTTACTTTTTAGTACCCACGCTAAACTACCTCCTAATTTTTCAATACCCACTTCCTTTCCTTCCAAACCCAACCACAACGTCTGACTCTCACCCTCTTAAACCTAGATTGAAACCCTCATCAACCACCATGGGAAACCCTATGTTTTTGGATGACCGAAATCTTATGTAGGAATAGGAAAATGATTACCGGGAATCAAATTCCTGGGAATTTTCTTGGGTAGGAATAAGAATATGATTACTGGGAATCCAATTTGTAGGAATTGGATACCTAGAGGAATTTCATTTCGGTATTTGGATTAATTCAGTAACCTTACGCGGGAAACAATTATTTTGAAAATTTATTAAAGTCAACATTTTCTTTTCTTAATGAATGAGCCTGGAATATGAGATTCCTATGGTGTAAGGGAGTGATCAGATTCCCACTCAGTCTGAGAATGTGATTCCTGGCTGAATATCTCATCATGAATCACATTCCTATTCATGTCTCTTCCAAATGTCGGAGTCATAAAAGGTTGGCATCCCGTTCCCGTCTCTTCCAAACGTTGGAATCATAAATATAAGACATTACATTCTCATTCCCCCTTGAAATTGTTGCCATCCAAACTCAACCTTGAAGAGACAAAAATTCACAATTGCCTCTATTACCACCACCATCCTCAATCATGAAGCTTATAATTCAAATTGACCCAAAACCCCAACCATCACCCTTGTTCGACGGCACAAAATCAAAAGAGATACACTTGTTTGGTTTCAAATTTTACAACAAAATAAATAAATAAATAAATACTTTCTCCTAGCAAAATTATGATACACATTTTGTGTACAAATTACAAAACGAAAATATGATGCATCATCATAGCCTTTTCTGTTCTTTTCTCCTTATGCATGGTTCAATATGCTTTTCCTCGCTCTGTATTCGATCTTGTTTTGCTTCTTCATTTATTTACCTAGATTTTGACAAACTTTATAATTTTTAGAATGCTAAATTTATCACCTTTTTATTCATATTGTATTTATTCTATTTCGTCAAGCTATCATTTTAGACAGGTTTTTCATTTTTTACTAATTTTTCTTTGTTTGAGAGTTATCATTCTGATACATTTATCATTCGTTCTCTTCAAAATACTTCACATGTTTTGCTAAATGTATTGGTGTGTGTCTGAATACTTGTGTTTTTTATTTTATTATTATTATTATTATCTTTTTTTATAGATTTATGATAGTCTTCACAATTTTTTTATCTCCAAATGCCGAATGGTGATATTTTTTTGAATCTTCTATAGTTGTTTATTTATTTATATAGTGTCAATTGTGATCATTTTTCCATACTTGAATTTTTTCAGAAAAACTACGATTGTATTTGTATGGTTCAAAAAAATGTACCATCACCGCAGAATAATTACTCCTTATTAGTGAAGTGATAGCAAGCTTCATAGCACTATTTTTAATTAAAAATTTCTAATTACCCAGGGGTGGTGAAAACTCCAAGGGAGTTGTCACAGTAGTTAATCGACTAGTCTCGGGGGGGCTTATCATCCCAAGGCCGCAAGATCAATTTTCCTCGGCAGCAATTTGTTTTTGGGACCACCTTACGTTACGCAAATGCATGAAAAAGACTGTGAAAGAGCCGGAGAGGTTAGTCCGATTCATATTTGCCTATATTTTCCATCCAAAACATGGTCACATGAATCTTGGCTCGCGTCGTGTTTGGCCCGTCCTTAAAAATACTGAGCTGTGTTTATGTTTTCCGTAGCTACAATCGTTGAAGATCAATATTAAACTACTACTACGAAAACATCAGTTGGCTAGAACCGTGCATTGATGAAACTAGTTTTAAGCTGACGTGCTACGCGCGTCATTTTGTGCTCATTGACGTGCTTATATTTCTTTTGTAACACAAAATATTTTAGCAATGACCATTAAAACACTTGCAATAATCATCACCAAATGAGCACAATTTGTCGAAAATCTCAATATAAAGTTGAAGCAGGTGCTAGGTGGCCAGAGACTATAGAAAGACTGACACCAATACATATTTAATACTACTTGAGTATCGATGTCAAAAATGCCACGCGAGAATTAATATCATAAACGATGCTCAGTTACACAAAGAAAATGACATAACTATCCAAGTTTTCTAGTTCTTCTTGAGTAGAAGATGATTCTGTTCATCTCCTCATCCTATTGTTTGTGTCCAATTAAGCACTCTTTCACCATATAAATTTCCAACTCAACCAACTGGGACGGATTTCAGAATAAACTAAAAAGAAAAATGATATTCCCTCCGTCCCTTTTTAAGTGTGTTACTTGGAAATTCCAACTATTTTTCTCTCATATCAAGTTTTACAACTTTTACATCTACTTTCTATTACTTGCCCTTATCAATATAATAATATCCACTAACTTTTTAAAAATGAATCTACTTTTAAGGGCAAAATAAGAAATGTACCCACTAACTTTTCAAAACACACACTTATTAAGAGACATCCCAAAATAAAAATGTACACACTATAAAAGGGACGGAGGGAGTAGAACTTATAGGAGGACGTGTATTATCTACCAAGGGTATTTGGGGCAGTTGGTAGTGTGTGTCTCCAACTCAATGTGCGCTCCATAAAGTCGACTATTTTTGGCCCCGGAGTATTTCTCGAGATCATCAATATTCTGACCTGATGTTCCAAGAAATCTGCAGAAGAAGAGATAAAATAACGTACTGCTATGTTTTGTTTTTGAGAGAGAGAGAGAGAGAGAGAGAGGAAGAAGACGGGTACCTGGGCTGGTTCTGAAGGTGCCTGGTAGGAGATAAATTTGAGGGAAAGAAATTGAAACAGGAATCTAAAGATACAGGTAATAAATTGCATATATCATATCCACAAAGGAGAAGTAACCCAAGAGAAATTGTAGAGTACATGAACTATAATTCAATGTGTCGGTGCGTAAACTAGCTCAGACACCTAGGATGTCCAAAATGAATCAGCACCCATAAAAATGTTGGATAAGCAATTGATAACGAAGAAAACCACAAGATGAGCGTCAAAAGAAAATGAGCAAAGAAAATAAGAACTCACAAGTACTCCCAAATGTAGATGATCAACGAAGGATCCAACTCCGACATTCAACAACTCTATACGGCAAACTCTATGGCCGGCTATACAGCTTACCTATAAATGTTCTCAAAGTGAGCGTGAAAGAGGGGAAGTGGTCGCCAGATTGGAAAAATGGCCAGGGGCAAAAATGACAATTTGCTGAGGCTGGAAATGATGAACAGTAAAACTCAACTCACTCTTTTGTATATGGATAGATGTTCTTTAAAAAAGGGAGGGAAAAAATAGAACAATGATAATTTACAGAAC